>SJYC01034658.1:0-18718 GCA_006408675.1 Madoqua kirkii
GACTGTGAGCCTCTCTTCCTAACACATGACCTCATGTTCATAATCTGAAATCTGTAATGGTGGAAGAATTTATTCCATGGCAGCTGACAAAACTCATAGTTTTTTCCCACAGAGAACTTATTATTAAACACTTTCCAGCATAATACTGATAGACGTGTTTCTTAGGTTGTGATTCCCAGAAACAGAACCATCAGTGACAATTTGTGAGAAAGTGATTTACTGGGGATTATTCCAGAGATGAGGGGATAGTAGGAGAGTAAGAAAATAGGTCCAGTAAGGGAAGACAATAAAACAGGAATGTGAAATCAAGTAAAGCCCCCCAGAATGTTCCTTTGGCTGAATCCTAGGGAGAAGCTCTGAAAACAGAGCTGTCTAATCAGGAACTAGGGTTCTGGATTATTTGTACTCCCACCTAACACTCATTGGTTGAGGACTTTCCCTTGAAGAACATGTAGATTCTTAGGCCCTTCCTGTTTCTGTGGGCAAAACAACAACAACAACAAAACAAGTTCTGAGGGCAGGGCTGTGACAGAGACTCGGGTGCTGGTGGGAGCGAGAACACCCCGAAGCCCATGCGTGCACGGCCTGCTGCCAGCCCTGCTCCAGAGCACCCCGAATCTTTGGCTTAGATTTCCTTACCCAGGAATATGGAGGTCTGGAGGATAAGCAGCTGTGGGACTGGGCCTCAGACTGTATATGTCTGACAAGTTGCCAGGTGACGCCATTAACACCACTCGTGAATCACTTTCAGGGGTCAAATGCAACATTGTGCTTTACATTATTTTGTACCAGAAGGCCTAGTTTTATTTTGGATATTCAAGTTGACTTTCATGGAATCATGCTTTACAAAAGAGTTTGAGACAGAAGAAATTCCCTAGAAACACTCGATTCGACCATTGAATTTCCTTATCAGTGAGGTCAGCCATTTTGTTAGAGTACTTTAGGTTGGCAAGGGAGGTTTCAGATCCCCAGTACTTCTGAGACCATAAAGACCAGGTGAGTACCTAACATCTTTTTGAGCTTGTCATTGGACCAGCAGCCAAATCTATTGTCCAGATACCAAAGGATGGTTCTTTTTCTCTGTATCTTTTGGCTTCAAGTTCACTCATCCATTCAGCAAGCGTCAGTTGATCCCTTGTATTTGCAAGTCCCTAAGGAATGTTTTGTTAAGGTCAGAGAAGTAAATCAGATTAAAAAGAATAGACATGTCTCTTGCTTTCTGTAACTCTATCATTTAATGTGTTGGCTTACAGAAATAACTGGAAAATGGTTTCAAACTTATCAAACATCTGCAATGTTTAATATGGGTGTTTAATGGTTGACACAGCTTGAATTACCCCCAAGTTACATTTGTCTTGTGCAACCTGCTTGAAGATGTGAAGTGGGTGCCCATGCCACAAATTCCTCAAAGAAATAAAATAGAAAATTATTTTGAAGCCTTGTCATTGGATATGGGAAGGCATTGATGCTTTTTTCATGCCAACTATACTCTTTATTTTTATATTCCTCAATGAATGCTAATAAGACATACCAGTGCAGACTGCCTTAGGCAAGAATAAATATTATGCACTTGCAGTAATTAATTTATGGCACAGAGCAGTCAGTAGGGTAAAGTGAATTTGTGAAATTCTCAGAGTACTTGACAGCTTCTTATTGAAGCAGAAATAAAATGTAGTCAGTAAATGGTAAAATGCTGAAGAAAGTGTTTATCACCACAAGGGTTATATTAAGTAGCTGGGGTACTTTCCTACTTAGCCTAGAGGTTATGCATTCATATTATTACAATGTGAGTGCAGTATTTTCTAAACAAAGCAAGTAAACAATGGAGCAAATGAACAGTTCATTAATATATTCTTTGAAAATAACTTTTCACTACCAGTATGCAAATGAGCTTACAGATAAATTAACACTTAAATGAGTCTGCACAGAGACCCCAACTCAAATATTTTGCTTTGAATACCACTGAAGCAACAGTAGTTCAGAAAATACCACTTCATAGACATTCGGATGGTTTTGCACGTAGTCATTGTTAGGATAATGATGCTGTTTCCAGAATCCCCTGCCTCTAGGAGTGAGGTTTTGATAGTGATGGTCTTAACTGTTTTCTTTTAGATTCTCTAGAGCAGAGCCTGTGGTGGAGAGCCTATGCAAGTAGTTTGAGGGAACACACATAAGAGAAGGGGAGTGAAGGAAAAAGTGAGGCAAAAATACTATTTCAGGGTACGTGTTGCCTCGGCTGGAACCCACAGGGAGCGCTGCATTGTGTATCACGATGCAGAGTTAGACTACCTTGAGACAAGGGACCCAGCCTTTTGTCCCTCCACAAGTGGGGAGAGTAGGAACTCTTTCAAGTGAGGTGGTGCCACTTGGGCAAGGACAGTTCTTGTTTTGGGGGAATTGGAGAAGGAGGCAGCCAAGATCTAAGACACAGAGCAGCTGCAGGATAGAGCCTGAGTCCCAAACATCACCCACTGTCCTCCCCTTGGAGGTGACGGAAGGAGAAAAAATGACAAGTTGCTTTATGCACTCAGTGCTGTGACTACAATATAACAGCAAAACTGATGACCTTGCACTGATCAGCAAATCTTGGCCACAAGACTGCTTTGGTTCCTGGTATTATTATTAAACTTTTCCTTCCTAAGTAAGTTAAAAGTTAATCCCATAATGATCGCACACTTCTCTGATCAAGTCTTGGCATAGAATGCTCCAGTAGGATTTAAACAAGTGGTTACAATACGGGGGTGGGGGGGGGGAGGAATTGACTAGGGAAGAATCTCATGCATTGGATGACCGAATTGGGTGGGGGCAGGGGTGCAGGGACAGATGAATCTTTGGTCACGAGGTGGCACTGCTACTGTGATGAGCATATCACTTCCTTTCTCTGTGGGAATCTTTGCAAATCCAAGTTGACTCCTCCCATTTTGCTCAGACTGTACCTCAGTGATGGCTGGAGCATGAAAGCCCTGGTCTCAGCAGGGTAACACTGATGTCAGCCATCAGCCACAGCTGTTCTGAAGAAGAGCCTGGACGATGACGTTTTCTGGTCTAGAACACGGGCACAAGCTTGGGGAAACACGGATGGATGCTCCTGTTTCTTTGCCCACTATCATATAATGTAGGCTTTCTCTACCTTTTTCAAAGTCGCTTGGGGTTACGAGTGTCTCTGTTTGATCAGCCTTCAGATGCTGGTCAGAGGGACGTGGGTCAGCGCCCTCTCCTGTGTTCCTCTAGTTAGTTTTGAGAGCATCTAGAACACTAGACAGCGTGCCTTACGTAGACTGATCCTGGACTTCTTCCCTCTCTTTGTTCTCTGTTGCTCCTTTCACTCTGTGTCCTTATATTTCCCTATTTTCTCTGTCCTCTGTTACTTTATCTTCCACCTTTACTTTTTGCCATCACTCTGCCTTCTTTCTTCTTCCTCTTATTTATTCCCCGTTTTCACCTTTTCCTCCTCCCCGTTTCATAGGCGACATTCACCCTGCCATTTGCCCTCTCCCCTCTTGCCTGCTGTCCTTTCTTTCACCTCTCTCCTCCTCACCCTTCCTTCCGCTCATCCTTTTCACTTTACATTTCACCTCTGCCCTCTGTCTTCTGTCTCCTTCCCTCCTTTTGGTTTTCACAGCCCATCTCTGAGTTCCCAGGTAGTCAGGAAGCCTGCCAGTCAGATGGACTCCAAAGGCTTCAGTCTGACCCAGAGGCTCAGCACAGGGCCAAGGCTTGTTGTACTTAGTAATTCAGTGAAAGTGATACAAGCACATGAGCAAAATGTTTAATACTTAGTAGAAGGCACTGGGGATGTGAGAGGCAAGTTAGTTAGCAGGGCTCTGGACCTCCTTCCAGACTACTTAACACAAGGTCAGCAATGTTGGCCCCCAGCCTGCCAGGGTCTCTGTGTTTTGGATGAGCAGCTGTACAAGACTTAAGGATTATTTTCCAGATCCTCCAACTCTTGGTTCATGGCATTCTTTGAAGAACTCACATCATGCTGATGTAAGTTCACCAACCCCATCAGCCAGCTTTGAGAAAGATCTGTCTCACTGCCTCAGTCTCATCACACATACCATCTGTCTCTCGTGCTCCTTTGGCAGGCAGAGGGGTTGATGCATTATGCACCTCAGAATATTCAAAAGATTATATAACCACCAGGCTATCAAAACCAGGAGACCAGAAATAATGGGAACATCTTTTTCAAGGACTTTTTCCTCGGTTCTGATGTTAAGGAGGACAAAGCTGTTTGCTTGAGAATTTTAGATTGAGATTTTAGCTTGAGATTTTAGATCATAAAAATACACAATCACAGGCATAAGCGTACATTGAAACCTCACACCATTGTAACGATTGACTGTGTCACTTTGGTTGAGTGGAAGTGGAAATATCTTCCACTTGGTTGAGAAGAGTGGGAGTAAGAAATATCTTCTGACAAAGGCTCCCACAATGATTACCAATTTTGTGATTTATCGAAGATCTGTAAATTGTTGAGGGTATTGCCAGAGAGATGCGGTTTATGAGTGAAGAGATGAAAGCAGAGGATACTTTATCTTTTAAGGTTGGTTTAGTGATACCATAGGGTATGTTAGCCTCAAAAGTGAGTAGATAGAGGGGAGTGATGCGTCATATTTTCACGTTGTTGATTTACCCACCCAACTAGATGAGTAGTGGTTTTTACATCAGAATGCTGGTTAGTTACCCTAGGAAAGCATCATCCCATGGCACGCCTTTCTCATTAGATCAGTGCATTTATTAAGCTAATTAGTACACTAATTATAAGCTAATCAGTGCACTAATTAACATAGAGAAGCTTTCTCACTAGTAAGCATGAAAGAGGCAACCAACTCTAGGAAACATATGCAAATTTAGTGGTTTGTGGTATAAAGACTAGAAGTTCAGAGGAGCAGAGCATCAGAATAAGGGGGAAGGTTGCTTGCTGAAGTCAAGGAGGGATGCTCATCAAGATTTGGACACCTCTGGAGAAAGCAATGGCACCCCACTCCAGTGCTCTTGCCTGGAAAGTCCCATGGACGGAGGGGCCTATGGGGTTGCGAGGAGGCCGACATGACTGAGTGACTTCACTTTCACTTTTCAGTTTCATGCATTGGAGAGGGAAATGGCAGCCCACTCTGGTGTTCTTGCCTGGAGAATCCCAGGGATGGGGGAGCTGGGTGGGCTGCTGTCTATGAGGTCGCACAGAGTCGGACACGACTGAAGCAACTTAGCAGCAGCAGCAGCAGCAGCAGCAGCAGCAGCAGCAGCAGCATATACTACTGCCAGTATAATTATCTTATACTGTTGCAGAGCCTTTGTTTATTTGATAAGCTCTGTCCCTCGGGTCTAAGGGTTATCATAGCCAAAGCAACTCTTTGGATTTCTCAGAGTGTTCAAACATAGACCGTGTAGGCACTTTGGTCTCCTGCAACACAGGTATGCCTGCAGAAGCCAAAGAAATTTTAATCTTCATCTCCCTCTGCAGCTGTAAGCTCTCTGTCTCTTCTATTTTCAGCATTTACTTTCAGAAGAAGAAAGGTAGCTGCTTCTTCGTTTGCACACAGACCATCACAGCTACTCCCCATATGGTCCCTTTGGCTACCAAATCCACATCTTTTTACAAGACCCTTCCTATAGCCAAATGTTCCAGTCTGTAGTGCCCAGTATCTTGAGAGAGTTTTTGATTGGTCTTGATTGGTCATCTGACTATCTCTGACCCAGTCAGCTGTGACCAAGAGGTGGAGTCACAGGGCACACACATGGCTATATTCATTCATTCAGTAAAGGGGAGATTAGTTCTCAAAAACCATGGATGTGGATGGGTGGGTAATTCCAAAGATGGCTGTTCAAGTTTGAGATGAGGAACAGTACCAGAAAAATGACCATGGGTTAGAATTGTACAAGGTAAATGGACCTGTAATCATATCCTAATTGAAAAGTAATGTCCTTAGGGGCCTGATATCTCAAAAAGTATGAAGGTTGTACACAGATTTTTTTTAATTTGTAGAAATTTACCACAATCTTCAAGATAATTTCTATTTTACAGTAAAACTGCCAATTAAAAATAAATCTATGTGATGGTTTTAAGTGGATGTTAATGTTTATCTTTTTGATTCACTAAATTAAATGTGTTTTAAAAAATCACAACTGCCAATTATTTGATTCCTACGATTAAAAAGCTCTTTTCTCTCAACATATAAGTTTAATTAACTTTTCATTTACCAGCTCTCCACTTTCTCCTTGAAGGAAATGTGTCTAATTTTCTGCCTTTCAGGTTGACTTCTTGCTGTGCCAATAGCTTTTAAAATAACCAAAGTGACCTACATTAAACCCTGAGGTGTGAATTTTATAAATAAATTTTATAGCTCTGTCATCATTGCCATTCATTTAAGCACACAAACCCATAACTCTCCCTTCTCTAGCCCAAGCCAATCAGTCACCAACTCCTGCCAATTTCTCTTTCTTGATGTCTATCAAATCCATCTCTTTCAATATCTCTTTCCTTCAATCCTGTGTCCAGTGCTGCTTCAGGGATATTCCCCAAGCACAAGTTTGCTTTTGCCTGTCCCTTCTGCTAATACACTTCTAAGGATTCAATACTGTTTTCAGAACAGACCTACTTTGATCACCCTTTTCCTTGAGAATATTCCTACTGCTTAGCCCTCTCTCCCCTACCTATCCATAAAGAAAGCTGAAAAAAAAAAAAAAAAGAATGAAGAAAAAGAGGCAAAGTCTGGTGTAGAGTTGTGTCTGGTTCAGGTAATAAAGCTGAATTCTTCCGGCTAAATGAGGAGAAACCCACCTGCATTTATCTGGTTCCAGTTGTTTCATATTCTTACCTTTTATATCAACATACTGGCCTCTGAAATGACTTCAGAGCCTTCCAGTGGCTTCTGAATGAGTCTGCATATCGTTTTGCCTCCTTATCTATCATGTGTTACATGGTTCCATTAGGGTATGAATCAGAGGCGAGAGTGCCAGATTTGATTTAAAAGCTTTTCTATTTCTCCTCTTAAAATTGCTTATTCTATAATAAATGTTAGTTTGCATTTGCTCATAAAGTTATTTTATGAGGTGTTTTGAAGTTTTTTCATTATTTTTTCCTCTGTAGTTCTAGAAGATAAAATTTGATATCTTTTTTAATTCTTATATAGTCCTTGTGCATGTTTAAAGTTTTTCTTCAAGAAAGAAAAAGTAAATTTACAGAAATAAATTAATGTGTTCTAGAAAAGAACTAGAGTCAGAAATTGTCCATGGCATCTGGCTTGTGGTGAGATACATGTATTGGCTCTTTAGCTATTAGGCCCCAGTTGGTTTCCTAAACTTTTCCTTTGTGATGGGGCTATGCATAATCACTGTGTAGATAACCCATTTCTGGAAACCTCAGTTCTCCTGCTTTTCTGACCTCCTAGTTTGCAACTCTTGTAGAATGCATAGCATCTCCTAGGGATCCACTCAACAAATATCTATTTTGAGCACCTACTTGTTCTGGGTACTCTTCTTGGTCCCAAATCTAATGGGAAGATGTCCATGGAAGAGTTGAGAATTTGCAGACTCATAATTGAATATCAAATCCATTTCTCAATAAAAAGTTAAATTCTATATATATGCATTAGTATACTGTATTGGTGTTTTTCTTTCTGGCTTACTTCACTCTGTATAATAGGCTCCAGTTTCATCCATTTCATTAGAACTGATTCAGATGGATTCTTTTTTAATGGCTGCATAATACTCCATTGTGTATATATACCACAGCTTTCTTATCCAATTAAAATAAGTAAAATTTTTTTTAAAGTTAAATTCTTTACCTGTTGCTTAAACATTCTCTGTGCTTCTATGAAAATGGGAGTAGTAATAAAACACTAGCTGGAAAGAACTTGATATATAACACCTGATGGTGGTGGTTTAGTCACTCAGTTGTGTCCAACTCTAGTGACTCCATGGACTGTAGCTCACCAAGCTTCTCCGTCCCTGGGACTTTCCAGGAAAGAATACTGGCAAAGGTTGCTATTTCCTTCTCTAGTATAACCCATAACCAACATATAACCAGGGGCTTCAGGCTTTATTTATCCTGGAAATTGTCAGGTAGTGCCAATGCTAGGTGGACGCAAGTTGTGGTCTAGGTTTTCCTATAAAATGAAGCAGGCATTAACTGAGCCCCTACTCTGGACGAGAGACACAGCTGGAAGCCTGACACAGATCTTTCCTTCAGGATGCTCACAGTTTATTGGATGCATGGAGGGAAGAGGAATAGAACACCTATATTAACAAATAAACGTGTGGTTCAAGATAGTCTTGTCCTTGTGCATTTTCATTCCTTTCCATCTTACTCCTTGATGGAGGTGGAGGGTCTTCTAGCATAATAACCCTGGGAAGTTATCATGTGAAAGGCGATCATTATTTCTAGTAATGTGGCTAATATTATTATTGTTAAAACAAAAAGCAACTAAACTGAACACTTATGTATCAGGTACTCTTCTAAATGCTTTATGTTACCTTTTTAGACTCATAACTTCATGGAATAGGGCCTTTCATTATTTTATTTATAGTTAAGGAACCTAAGTCACATTAAGTTGCTTGCTCAGTGATTCAAATGAGAATGTGAATGTGAGTTGTAAATGTGAATCTCAGCCATTTCAGCCTTTGATGTCTGAGGTAGAGCTCTCCTTGTCTCAAGCAGAGGATGCTGGGATGGTTTGATGGGGCCATAAACTTGTATAGGGCAAAGGGGTAGATTCTCACAGCAAGTAATGAAGGCAGAAGTGACTTGGGGATGCCCCATCTAAAGTGGGCGGTGTTTGATCAGAAAAGGATCCCCGTGGGAACAATGGAGAATATCCTTTGATTTGGATGCTAAATATGTTTGAGTTTCGCAGGAACTCTGAATTCTTTCTTTCTGGTGTATACCCTCTGGATATTGCAGAACATGAGTTCTTTATATCATCTCTCATGCTAAGTCCTACCACAAACCTTTTGAGGGAAAGGCTTACAAGGAAATGATGAGTTTTACTGGATGAGTGGGTTTGAGGTAGGAAAGTCTTCTTGGTGGAGGTTAAGCTGAGTCTTGGAAGGTAAGTAGATAATGTGCCAGCTGTCCTTGTGTGTGCATGCATGCGTGCGAAGTCACTTCAGTCCAGCTCTTTGTGACCCTGTGGACCATAGGTTGCCAAGCTCCTCTGTCCATCAGATTCTCCAGACAAGTAAACTGAAGTAGGTTGCCGTGCCCTCCTCCAAGGAATCTTTCCGACTCAGGGACTGAACCCATGTCTCTCACATCTCCTGCACTGGCAATTGGGTTCTTTACCACTAGCGCCTCCTGGGAAACACAGCTGCTCCCACTAACCCCCTAAAAAAATAACAGGGATAAAACAGGCATTCCTGGCAGAGAAGTCAGAATGGGCAATGGCACATAAGTAGCCGACAGCCTTCAGAGGAATCACAGGAAGCTTCACTTGGTGAGAGTCATCCTGCTGGGGTGATGTGTCTGGAGGGGCTGGCATGTACAACCTTGTAAGCCATGTTTTGGAGTTAAGATATTGGGAGCTATTGAGAATATCTTCGCTGAGGGGTAACTGGTCAGCTTTGGTTTATGAGGGTCACTCTGGCGTGATACAGAGGGTGGCTGGGAGAATGATGCATCACGCTTCTGCATTGCCTCCAAATCCACTCTCCATGTGGACATGCCAGTGTAGCGCCTCTTTACATTCATCCCTTTGAACTCACCTTGAATAAATCCAAGGAGAGGACAGATAGCTACCACATGCATTTGTGCCTTTAAGCTTCTCAGAAAAATGACAATGGAATGAATATTGCTCATGCAACAGATGGAAGATCACTTGTAGCTTATAATACGCCTGTGAGAAATCTGAAAAACTGAGTGGTTTACCAGTACTTCTGTGTGTGCGCTGTAAAAATCCACTGGTTGAATCAAGGCTTAGTGACGATTATGAAACCAGAATGCACTACTCTATCTCATCATTTATTATTTAATTAGCAAATATCAATTTAGTGTTTACTGTTAATATGTGTTGAATAGATGGTGTATGTACTATGTGCTGTGGGTATGCCATGATTATCACAAATACTAATAATACCAGTAATAATGTGGTGTGTGCGTGCTAGGTCATTTCAGCCATGTCTGACTCTATATGACGCTGTGGACTGTAGCCTTCCAGGCCAACATTTGTGGCATCATAACTTGTATTAGTCATTTTGCTAAATGCTTTACATGGGTTACCTAATTAAATCCTTCCCCCAAACACTAAAAGTTAAGTGTCACTATTATTTTATTTTATTGATGAGGAAACAAACCCAGAGAGAATATAGTAAGGGACTTGGGGTTGGAAATATGTCTGACACCAGAACTTGAGCTTTTGGTTCAATACTCAAAAGAATTTAGATTCTCATTGAGGATATGAGCCAGTAAAACAAGAAACAATAAAAATGTCATAAGACAGATACAAAATGATTGTAAATGGGTTCAGAACAGATAGGTGACCACATTTAGCTTGGGAAGATCAAGGAAGCCTTTGTGGGGAGAGAGGGCTGTATCTTAGACTGAATTTCTCTAGATGCAAACCTTGAGACAGGGACTGATGGTTGGCTGATTTGTAAGATAATCCCAGAAAGCATTGTTGGAGTTGTGGGGAAGTAAGGAGGGAAGGATGGTAATAATGAAAATTTTCTAGAACTGGTCACCGCTGTGGATACTGAGGCTGAATACCAAAGGGGGCTCCAGGAGATAATATGGAACATACTTTAGAGCTATACCACCACCGGCTGAGGAAGCTGAGGTATTTAAACTCCTATGCTAATCTTTTATTAACTGAAGGCTGCTTCTGGCTTTATAACTCCCAATCATTTCCAGCCAGCCCTAGGCTCATTCCCTTAAGGCAGTGAGTATCCAGTGCTTTCAGTAAGATGAGGTTGGAATGTGCTGGAATGATACTAGTGAGGTGACACGGAACAGGCACCATTAGCATCAGCTATAACATCTGAACTGCAGACACCTCTAAAGAAGGCAAGATATGCAGTCTTTATTTTAGTCAGCTGTGCACTCAGTTAAAAATCTGGGGCTCTACTTTTGAGTCGGAAGGCGAGAACAGTCATAGGGAAGCAAGAAACAGTCTCTGCTATAGTCTTGCCCAGAGACTGGTTCACAGGGAGATTTGATCTAGACAAGAGAAACCAGGAAAGTTTTCCCTGAAGAAATACATACTAAGTTGAGCTAAGGAAGCTGAGAGCAGTCACAGGTATGTGCATGTGTGTGTCTGTGGAGGGGATGGTGGCAGCAAAAGCTTGAAGCAGAAGAGGGCACAGCATTTGGGAGACCTGAGAGCAAGGCAGTATGGCAAAGGGTGGGGAAGGGTATGGTGAGGTTGGAGAATAAGGGGGTGGGGTCTGAGCAGAGCTGGCTTAAACTAGGCTGTGGACCAGATGCACTTAAGTATCCCTCGTGAATAAGGTGTTACTTTGACAAAGCTGACATTATTGCAGAAGAGACTGGATTTAAAGGAACTTTAGGTGCCATAGCAGAAGATAGTTGTGGTGCATGAATGCAATCTGCCATTCAGTGCCCCTGAACTCACACCAGGTGAGTGGCTATCTGTGTTATCAGGATGCATTTGACTATAAAGAAACTGTTAATTCAAATTGACTTAAGTAGAATGGAAAGACTTGCTTAGATTCCCAGAAAGAGGTGTGTGGTCAGGCCTCAGTGACGGGGGATTTGCTCTTTCCATGCTGTCCTCTGGGCCTCCAAGATGCTGGTAAAGAATCCACCTATGATGCAGGAGATGTGGGTTCTATGAATGTTCCCTGGGTTGGGAACATTCCCCTGGAAAAGGAAATGGCAACCCATTCTCATATTCTTGCCTGGAAAATCCCATGGACAGATGAGCCTGGTGGGCTACAGTCCATGGGGTCACAAAGAGTTGGACATGACTGAGCAATATTTGGATTATACTGTCCTTTGGACTCCTCTTTCCTCTGTTTCAATCTTGTTTTCAGCTTGGCTTTCTTCATAATCGTAAAATTGGCAAGGTGCTGCTTTTTCTAGCAGAAGAGAGAGAATCCATCTCCCTAACCATAGGATAAGGGTTCTTCTCTTCAGTCTTACTATACTGCCTTACATGTAGAGCCCACCCTGGACCAGTGATGATTACCAGGAAAATTTCCAGGGCAGATTGGCTCAAGCTGGAAATCCACTCACCATTATGGAGAACAGGAGTACTACCACAATTTGCTTTGACTAATCAAGGATCACTTCTGGAGATGAAGATGGAGTATAGAAACAGTGGGTTCCTGAGAAAATAATTACTTTGAAAGGAAGAAGGGAGGAAAAATGATGCTAGGCTGATGATCAAAAATAGGAACTCCTCTACTGATTCTGTCCCCTGCTTCAAAATAGCCACAGGAAATAACAGGACTAAAACTAGGGGATTTCAAAACATAGTTTTTCTTAAATATGTTTATCTGAGGCATTGTGGTACTACAGTTAAAAGCCTACACTCTGAAGCTAAACACTGGACTCCAGAGCAGGGCTCTGCCATTTAACAGATGGATCATCTTAGACAACTTAAATTTTTGGTTGTTTTCTATGTATGGTAAACACTAATAATCATCTCTACTACAGAGCTGTGCAGATGCTGAAATTAGATGATGTTTGTAGAAATCTAGAAACAGTGCTGAGTTCATGATAAGAAACCAATTGAAGCTAATGTTATCACCTCTTTGCTTCATACAAGATACTTCTCTGCCAGTTATGCTGAGATACAGCAAGAACTTGTAATATGATTGGGAATTCCTGCCTTGAAGACATCTTTGGGAATTGGTAAAATTAATATATATTAAAATGACTCCTTCTAAATGATCGGTTTATGAATCTGGGTTTTGAAATGTAAGGAAGGCATTAAAAAGAACTTTCCTGATATGAAAGCATAACCAGGCTATTAGTTTTTCCTCATGTAAACATTACTGAGCCCCTTCAAGGAACAGATGGGCTTAACTATGAATGGATGAAGTGATAACCTAGGTGTAATCAGTGGGATGGTATAATGACACTGTTATTAGACTGGAGATGCATAAATTTAGAGAAGACCCCAAACACCTATCACTGCCCCCAAATCATTATAGGAATCAAGGCTGGGGAAACTTAAGAGAACTTGCTTCATAAGGATGATTCCATTGCTTATGCTAAAACACATTCAGCCATTTTGTAGCTTTGCAAATCTCTCCCCTGAGAGAATGAGAAGAATTTTCAAGGCAGCTAAACCCACAGAACTACTAAAATGGAAATGAAATTAATGTATAGTTCTTTATATTCTCTCACATTCATCGATAATAAATCACATGAAGCCGCAGCATCTTTGCATTTATCACACAATGGTCTCTTTCTTCCTAATGGCTATACTTAACTCCAGTACTACAGAAGTAGATTGATTGTGCAGAGTCTGGGAAAAGGCAATATTTGCTCATAAATAGCATCAGAGAATCATGCCCACACTGTGCAACTGACATGTGCCTTTAGGACTGCTGGGAAGGGAAATTTCACATGGGAGAAGTACAGTACATGGTCCATCTTCCCTTATGAGTTTTAGTTCATCTGCTAGATGAAAGTCCACGGTTCTGTTGTCAGCATTGTGCGGAAGGTCAGGTTGAGAGGACATCTATCTTTTTGTCTTTTCTTGCATGAATTATATGGAAAAGTGAGAGCTGATGCTTCAGGCATCTTAGGGGCTCTTGAATGACAGTGCATTAGCCCC
Organism: Madoqua kirkii; assembly: GCA_006408675.1. Classification (NCBI taxonomy): domain Eukaryota; kingdom Metazoa; phylum Chordata; class Mammalia; order Artiodactyla; family Bovidae; genus Madoqua; species Madoqua kirkii. Next base: position 13,746 of record SJYC01034658.1, read on the forward strand.
GAAGGAAACAAATGAAAGAAAACTCTAAGCTCTAAACATGGTAAATATTCTTCGTGCTGATGTACTACCTCTTTAAAATTTAAAAACACTTTGTGTATAAGAGTGTCCAGGGCATTTCTCAACCAGAGGGCCAGGGTTAACCCAGATACACAGGATAAAAGGCTTCTTTCTCTTGTCCTTCTTAGTCTTTAGAGTCTAAACTGCTCCTTTATGGAATCTAAGCAAAGAAAAAGAAGTTTGTATGGGACAGAAGAGTGAAATCATTTGAAAGTGGTAGTGTTCGCCCAAGGCTATACTTCTCTAGCCCAGGGGCATGTATTCCCTGGGGTGCTGGCCTGCTGTGCCTGGTGATACAGGAAACCTCAGGATAAAGCTGAATGTGTTTTAGTGAAATATTTGTTCTACTTGAGGGTTGAGTGAGTGAGTGAAAATCACTCAGTTGTGTCCAGCTCTTGGCAACCCCATGGGCTATCCAGTCCATGCAGTTCTCCAGTCCAGAATTCTCCAGATTGCCATTCCCTTCTCCAGGGGATCTTCCCAACCCAGGGATCAAACCCAGGTCTCCCGCATTGCAGGCAGATTCTTTACCAGCTGGGCTACCAGGGTAGGGTTATTATATCATTTAAGAATACATTTTGCTGCAAGTAACAAAAACAGTGGCTTAACCAAACAGGAGTTTAATTTACTTATATTAATATAACAGAAGTACTCGCATTTGAAAATTGGTGCTTTCAGCGCCTCATATTATTCCTATCTTTTTACCCTCAGCAGCCATCCTTCAGCTGTTCTGTGCATATCAGCTTTTGTTCTGCTTCTTTCCCTGGTGACATTGCAGTACGGCCTCTGTACTTCCAGGGACCAAGGCTACATACAGATGGGCAGTACAAGCTGCCTCTAGTTTCTTTTTAAAGGAAGAAAAAGCTTCCCAGGATCCTCTCCCTAAAGGTTCCACTTCACTCTCAGTTGCCAGAATTGGGCCAGATTTCATTCCTATTTTTAGGGCCAATTACACATCAGGAATAAGAATTGTCTTAGTTAGCCTAGACTAGTAATGATGCTATATTTGGGGTTTAGCACACTACCATCCTGAAAAGAAATCCACTTCTATTAATGAGGAGAAAGCGCCTATTTTTTTGTTATTCAGTTGATGAGGTTACACATACGCAATAATTGAGGATATTTTAAAAGTTCTAAAACAAAATAAGGGTCCATAACAAGTGACAAATTGCGTTATGTTTGAAGACAATATTTGCAGAAATTACATGCTTTCAGCATGCATTTCAATTTGCCTTATTGTGTAGCATAAGTGACCTTCCTCCACCACTGCCCTTGTCCAATCCACTTCCCACACAGTAATAAGGTGATCTTTGAAAGATGTATCTGAAAATGCTGCTCCATTGCTTAAACCCCACCAATATCATCCCAACAGTGTTGGGATAAAGTCTAAAGTTCTTACTGTGATTTTGAAAATCCCTCAGTCCTCTCACATCCCAATTTTTGTCACTCCCCCAAATCACCTTTGAGACCCCTGTTGTGCTTCCTCAGTTGTTCAACAGAGACGAGCAGTCGTGCCACTGAACCTGGGGTATACTGCTTTTCCTCTCTGGGTCTCTCTCCTCCCACTTACTGTACTTTATTTCTGCTGGCCAACTTTCAGCTATTGTTACAACTATTGCTTCTTCTGGAATGCCTTCCTTGATGACCCCTGATAAGATCTGATGATTCTCTCTATATATCCAGAAAAATAAAAACACTAGTTTGAAAATATGCATGCACCTCAATGTTCATAGTAGCATTATTTACAGTTACCAGGATAAAGAAGCAATATTCAGTGTCCATGAACAGCTGAATGAATAAAAATGTGGCACATATACACAATGGAATACTATGCAACCAGAAAAGAGAATGTAATAATTTTATTTGCATCAATGTGAGTGGACTTGTAGGGTATTATGCTAAGTGAAATAAGTTAGAAAAAGACAAATATTATATAATATCACTTCTCTATGAAATCTAAAAGATAAACTAAGGAATATAACAAACAGGAAATAAGACTCACAGATATAGGAAAACAACTAGGAGTTACCAATAAGAAGCAGAAAAGATGGACAAATTAGGGGTAGGAGAGGTATAGACTACAATGTAAGAAATAAATAAGCTACAAGGATATATTGCACAGCATAGGAATATAGCCAATATTTCATAGTAACTATAAATGGAGCATAATCTTTAAAACAGTATGAATTACTATGTTGTATAACATCAATTTCTGCTTTACTGACTATGCCAAAGCCTTTAACTATGTGTATCACAATAAACTGTGGAAAATTCTGGAAGAGAGAGGAATACCAGACCACCTGACCTGGCTCTTGAAAAACCTATATGCAGGTCAGGAAGCAACAGTTAGAACTAGACATGCAACAACAGACTGGTTCCAAATAGGAAAAGGAGTACCTCAAGGCTGTATATTGTCACCCTGCTTATTTAACTTCTATGCAGAGAAACGCTGGACTGGAAGAAACACAAGCTGAAATCAAGATTGCCGGGAAAAATATCAGTTCCCTCAGTTATGCAGATGACACCGCCCTTATGGCAGAAAGTGAAGAGGAGCTAAAGGGCCTCTTGATGAAGGTGAAAGAGGAGAGTGAAAAAGTTGGCTTAAAGGTCAACATTCAGAAAACGAAGATCATGGCATCTGATCTCATCATTTTATGGGAAATAGATGGGGAAACAGTGGAAACAGTGTCAGACTTTATTTTGGGGGGCTCCAAAATCACTGCAGATGGTGACTGCAGCCATGAAATTAAAAGACGCTTACTCCTTGGAAGAAAAGTTATGACCAACCTAGATAGCATATTCAAAAGCAGAGACATTACTTTGCTGACTAAGGTCCGTCTAGTCAAGGCTATGGTTTTTCCTCTGGTCATGTATGGATGTGAGAGTTGGACTGGGAAGAAGGCTGAGCGCTGAAGAATTGATGCTTTTGAACTGTGGTGTTGGAGAAGACTCTTGAGAGTCCCTTGGACTGCAAGGAGATCCAACCAGTCCATTCTGAAGGAGATCAACCCTGGGATTTCTTTGGAAGGAATGATGCTAAAGCTTAAACTCCAGTACTTTGGCCACCTGATGTGAAGAGTTGACTCACTGGAAAAGACTCTGATGCTGGGAGGGATTGGGGGCAGGAGGAGAAGGGGACAACCGAGGATGAGATGGCTGGATGGCATTGACTCCATGGAAGTGAGTCTGGGTGAACTCCGAGAGATGGTGATGAACAGGGAAGCTTGGCATGCTGCGATTCATGGGGTCGCAAAGAGTCAGACACGACTGAACGACTGAACTGAACTGAGCTCTCTCAGCCTTTTTGGTAGGTCTTGTCCATCAGTCTCAGGCAGGCAGAAACCATGTAGCAGGAAAGATCACGCCTGGGAGCCCTAAGGGCCTGGCCTTCTCACTGGTACCTCTGGATTCATGGTGCATGTTTCAGCAGGAAGACAGGCAGAGAAAGGAGTCTTCTGAGCACCAAGATTCAGCCAAATCTGACCCCAGACACTTCCTGGAACTCTCAGCTTTTCAAGTCAATAAATGTTTGTTTGTTTGTTTTGACTGCTTTGAGTTGAGATTTGGGTCATTCACAAGTGAATAATGAATAGAATATTTGGAACTGGGGGATATAATGGTTAGAAATGTCATTTTAATCTCTGTGACCAGTGGTGAGCAAGAGTTATTTTCACCTAAACCACTGAATATTTTATTATCAGAAAAGAGGGGAAAGAGGCCAGGGGATAAAAACATAAAAACAAAGGTGTTGAAGGGAGCCCTCTGAGTGCCTGGATGGGCAGAGCTATGGAGAAACACTGGCCAAAGAGGCCTTCTGATCGCAAGCTACAAGAGGCTCGAAAAAAGACTCTGATAGGGCCATAACTCCTGCAGCAGGGGCAGTCCGTATCCCGGCATACTTGGTGCCTCCAGGGTCCCTGTAAGCCAAGCAGTAGCACCACCTTCACGCTCAGCTCTCACTGGGGCAGAGCTACCACAGGCAAAAAATGTCTTGCTTCTATGCACCCAGGGTCACTTCGGTCACGTCCAACTCTTTGCAGCCTTGTAGACTGTGGCCTGCCAGCCTTCTCTGTCAGAGAGGGGATTGTTCAGGCCAGAATACTAGAGTGTATTGGCCAATGCTGGTTGCCACACCCTTCTAGTGGATTTTTCCTCTTTTTTAATTTTAATTTTTAAAAACTATTATCATTTTTCTACATTTATTCCTTTGTTTGCTTTTCCTACTCTTCTTTTCCCTTGCAGTTAATCTTTAATATATATAAATCATTTTTATTTACCCCTATTTAACTCTGCATATCTATTTTTTCTTTCTTTCTCTCCTTTTCTCTCAAAATATTTGTTAGTTTTATTTTCATTGCTTTATTCCCCAATTGGCACCTTGCCTTAATTTTGTTTTCCAGTTTGTGCTTCAGTTAGGTTTGTTCTACTAGATATAATATTTGGTATCCTTTGTTCACTGGGTCAATCTGTTGCACACTATTTTTGTTGGACTATCTTGAATTTGCTTTTGATCATTCACCTGTCTCTCAGTTGTGTCCAACACTTTGTGACCTCGTGGACTATAGTCTGCCAGGCATCTCTGGGGTTCTCCAGGCAAGGATGCTTGAGTGGGTGCTATTCCTTTATTTGTGAGATATTATAATAGACTGTGCTTTTTTCTCATGGCTAAGCTGGTATTTATCACAGACACTCAAAGATAAAAATGACTTAGATAACTTATTTGGATTTCTGGTTTGCCCCCCTCTTTGGCTTTTGTCTTCCTTTATTTCCTTATTTTAAAGAAAAATGTGGTGTAGAATCTGAGTCCCTTGCAATGATGCCATTTATATGTCACCCAGAGATTCACTACTTAAATCTAGAAATAATGTAAATGTTTTTAATGAGGAGTTGGAGCAAACTGTAGATTTAAAAAAAAA
>SJYC01034659.1:0-166394 GCA_006408675.1 Madoqua kirkii
CTCTCTTTAAAACCTCCATCAATTTAGAACAAAATTTAAAGAAATGTTAGTACTTTGGCAAAATTAAGTTGATCAAGGCATAATTAAATAAATCACATACGTATTAGCAGTGGCAAGTAATCTTAAACCAGCAAATAACCTAAACATATCAAGTGAAATACACAGTATCAACAACTGTGGGATACACATAAGTACAGTCATTTGCATCATGAAAAACTCTAGAGTCTAGATGGGAACAGTGTATTCAAGTGACTTAATCAGAGACATCAAAATAGAGGTGAAATCCTAAGTTGTGTGGTAGACACTAGCAGTGATTCGGAAGATCAGAGAGGGTGGATGATGAACAGTGAGTATCGGTGATGCAACTATAGGTTCCAGAATGAAATTGTTGCAGAGGAGGAAGTACTCCAGCCTCTCTCCGCAAAACAAAGGGAATTTACTGACCCATTTGGTCAGAATCTACCCCTGGGTCAAGAAGATCCCCAGGCAGATAGGATCTTCCTCTTCCTTAAGAATACTGAGGTGAGTTTCTGTGCCAGGAGGAGGGCACAGCAATCCACTCTAGTATTCTTGCCTGGAGAATCCTCTTGGACAGAGGAGCTTGGCAGGCCACAGTCCGCAGGGTTGCAAAGAACCAGACATGACTGAAGTGACTTAGCATACAGGCACAATCTCAGTTGTATGGCCCTTTGGGCTACTGGTTACTACATGACAAAAAGGAAAAAAACTAACATGTATCTCATTCTCTCTTTGTTTATGCATCTGAAAGGATAAGACATGGGGCTGCTATGAGATGTGGGTCATATCTCATTATGGGGGCCCTGCAGGGATAATTGAGCATTCTTGGATTTGGATTTGTGAGATATTATAATAGACTGTGCTTTTTTCTCATGGCTAAGCTGGTATTTATCACAGACACTCAAAGATAAAAATGACTTAGATAACTTATTTGGATTTCTGGTTTGCCCCCCTCTTTGGCTTTTGTCTTCCTTTATTTCCTTATTTTAAAGAAAAATGTGGTGTAGAATCTGAGTCCCTTGCAATGATGCCATTTATATGTCACCCAGAGATTCACTACTTAAATCTAGAAATAATGTAAATGTTTTTAATGAGGAGTTGGAGCAAACTGTAGATTAAAAAAAAAAAAATTATTTGGCTGCACTGGGTCTTAGTTACAGCATCAGTTCAGTTCAGTCACTCAATTGTGTTTGATTCTTTGCAACCCCATGGACTGACTGCAGCATGCCAGGCTTCCCAGTCCATGACCAACTCCCAGAGTTTACTCGAACTCATGTCCATTGAGTAGGTGATACCATCTAACCATCTCATCCTGTGTCATCTCCGTCTCCTTCTGCCTTCAATCTTTCCCAGCATCAGGGTATTATTTAGTGAGTCAGTTCTTTGCATCATGGGCCAAAGTATTGGAGCTTCAGTATCAGTCCTTCCAATGAATATTCAGGACTGATTTCCTTTAGGATGGACTGGTTGGATCTCCTTGTAGTCCAAGGGACTCTCAAGAGTGTTCTCCAATACCACAGTTCAAAAGTATCAATTCCTCAGCAGTAAGCTTTCCTTATATTCCAACTCTCACATCCATACATGACCACTGGAAAAACCATAGCCTTGACTACATGGACCTTTGTTGGCAAAGTAATATCTCTGTTTTTTAATATGCTGTCTAAGTTGGTCATAACTTTTCTTCCAAAGAGCAAGCATCTTTTAATTTCATGGCTGCAGTCATCATCTACAGTGATTTTGGAGCCTCCCGAAATAAAGTCTCTCACTGTTTCCCCTGTTTCCCCATCTATTTGCCATGAAGAGATGGGACCAAATGCCATGATCTTAGTTTTCTGAAAGTTGAGTTTTAGGCCAGTGTTTTCACTCTCCTCTTTCACTTTCATCAAGAGGTTCTTTAATTCTTTTTTTTTTTGCTTTCTCCCATAAGTGTGGTGTCATCTGCATATCTGATGTATTGATATTTCTCCTAGCAATCTTAATTCCAGCTTGTGCTTCACCCAATCCAGCATTTCTCATGATGTACTCTGCATATAAGTTAAATAAGCAGAGTGACAATATACAACCTTGACAGTGTACTCCTTTCCCAATTTGGAACCAGTGTATTCCCTATCCAGTTCTACCTTTTGCTTCTTGACCTGCATACAGATTCCTCAGGAGGCAGGTTAGGTGGTATGACATTCCCACCTCTTTAAGAAATTTCCACAGTTTCTTGTGATCCACACTGTCGTAGGCTTTGGCTAGTTAATATGTGGCAGCATATGTTATCCTTAATTGTGGCATGCAAACTCTTAGTTGAGGTATGTGAGATCTAGTTCCCTGGGCAAGGATCAAACCCGATGTCTCCTGCATTGGGAGAATGGAATTTTAACCATTGAACCACCAGGAAAGTTCCCTGTAGATGTTTTAAACTGTGGAAATTAGAGTCCCACGTTTACTGTTGCTACTGGAACAGAGTTAGTTGCAAGACTAAATAAGGGAGAAAATAAGCAGAAGTTAAAAAAAAATCTTACGGGATATCTTAATTCTTAGACATTTGTAGCGCAATTCAGAGTCCTTGCCTTTAATTTCTATAATTGATTTTATTATTTCTTATAGAGAAGATGGGGGCAAGTAGGAGCTCAGGAAAGGGGCTGTTTCTGGAATCTCATCTAACATTTTCTTTTCCTTTTGATTTCCTTGTAATTGAGAAGGTCATGCTCTACCTTTCCCAGTGAATAAATGGTTCAGACAGAATAGCAGGGGTATCATTGTCTCTAGCTAGCAGTTAAAATTTAAGAGGAAAAAAAAATTGGCAAATGTTTTTCACTTCCTATTTCAACTTCATTTCATTGTTAATGGCTGTCCAGAGGACTCCGTCAGAAGGTTAAGCAGGGGCTCATGGGAAAGAGCACTGAGATTGATTAGTGATGTCTGCCACTAAGCTCAGTGTGAAAAAGCATTGAGATTGATTAGTGACGTCTGTCACTGGTGAAAGAGTGGTGCACTTTGCTTTTGTCACCTCATCTAAGCCTTCCAACCCGGATGACTGCTTTTCCCTAGAGTCCCAGGAATCATCTCCCTTTGGAGAACAGCCTTTCACGAAGCATGCAGAGGGTAATGATCATTTATTTTCTGAGAGCACCGCAAAGCTTAAGTGCTGGTGGAATTTGAGGGGCACCTTGGAGGAAAAGCACATCACAGTGTTAGGCAGGTGTGACATTGGTTTCATGTCTTGCGCTTCCTTTCGCCGCTGGAGATATTTTTGCTTCTCTCTCATGTGCCACAAGAGCAACAACGATATTTAGTTCAAACAGAACCTTTTTATTCAAAGGCCTCACACTGGAATGGGTAAAAGCTTGGAAAATGCCTGTGGGAAATTAGCAAGGCAAGTAGCTACTCACTTTCAGCCTATTAAAATCATCCCGAACCGAATAAACTGGAGGATGTTTTGCTCCCAAGGGTCTTCCTCTTTGTTGCTTCAGTTTTTAGAAGTAATCCAGAAAAGTCAACACAGAACCTGGAAAGATTCCAGGAAAGTTTCATCCAACAGATAAAATTCAGTTACCTTCTTTTATTATTGTGTTTCCTTCCAAAGCCCATGGATCATACCTCACTGTTCTTTGTGCAAAACAGTTGAGAATTACCAGTAATTGGAACTATTTACATTCAATGCCATCGTGACAGAAGCAGCTTTATTATATTACAAGGGAATGATTAATATGTGACAGAGATTAAAGATTGCATCACAGTGGGTAGGCCTCTTGTCTGATCTGTCATTTTGCTGATTACAAAGGCATGCAAATTATATAAAGAGAAAAGCAATTCTCTTTTATGCTAATTTTAGTTCAGCCCACCTGCACATTAACTCATTTCCAATTAACTGGTGGAAGGTGGCTTATAATAGGTTCACTAAGGTAGATTTCTATCCCCCTGACATCAAATCACTTGTATCATATCTTTATTTCAACCTTAGTTGCAGTTCCTTCCTATTTTTAAAAAATATCTGTTCATTTTTAACTGCTGAAAGGAGAAAATTCAACCAGCTTACATGACTTATAGAGATTTAAAGGGTGTTGTGACGTGATATGGATAAAGTAGAATGCTTGTCTTCCCCAAGAAACTTAAGCGAGTGAAAGCAACCTTATTGGCTGCTTGACTGCTGTAGTATATCTGTTTCCTAGGTTTGTGTCTATTTGCAGAGAATTTTGAATCTCTAATGTTGTGAATTGCACATATCACTATCCTCTTTTGCCTCTATCATGGGCCAGATTTAGGTGCAGTAAAGAGAAATAGTGTTAAATTTATTTCCACTGGATAAAGACTGGAAAATCACATCCAATGTCAACTTGAAGCAATTGGTGGGTGGTTTCTATGTGACTAAGTGCAACATGACCAAGTCAAGATTCAATGGAAGACTAGGATCAATTAATGATGTCTGCCATGGGCAAGTAGAAAGTAATGGTGACTTGTGGTAGGGGTTACCATCCTGGCATAAGTAGTCTTCTGTTAAGTCACAAACCTTGAGGGCAAAAACTATCTGTAATTCCTTTTCATAGACTCGTTTCCCAGCACACAGTAGCTCCCCCATCAGACTGCTAAAGACACTGGGCCTGGAGTTAGGTAGTGGCTGTCTGTCACCTAGTATCTCAGTGAGTGGGCAAGATATCAGCTTCCATGTAGTTCAGTTTCCCCTGCTATAGAATGGCTGTAATATGAGTTTTTAATTCATAGGATTATAATGAGTGTTAAAGGAAATAATGAAATAATGATGCATATACAAAGCTTAGTGTGGCGCCTGGGACATAGGAAGTGCTCAAGCAATGGGTGCTTGAAATAATACAGGAAAGAAAAATGTTGCAGTGTCTCTAGTTCAGTGTTCATTTTTTATTTGAAGCAAGGAAACTGAAGGAAAGATCAAATACAGTCATGCTGTTTATAATTCAAAAGTTTATAATTCGAAATTCATCAACCATTAAGATTTGGGTCTGAACCTTATTATTTCAGGTTTTTAGTAAATGTGAGGAAATTTCAGAGTTGTGAGTGAGGGCAGTAAAGGGACAGGACAAAAGAGCTGCCAATAAATGTTGGCTTCTGTGGGAAAGGTGTTTTCTGTGATCATGCCTGTCTTTTATCCATTTAGGCATATTCAAAAATATGATATCAGTGTGAAACAATTATTTGTGTTTCCTTCTTTGACAGTCTTAAGACAGGAAAATCACGCAGGATAGGTTTAACTAGAGGGATGTGTTAATACTGCCACCCCTCCTAGCTTCCTGACTCCCTTTCACCCATAGAACACTGCCTCGTGCCACTCCCTGAGCTTGGATCTTATAGGTGTCATCTTGATTCTCTCTGTAGACCTGTGAAGTGAACACTACCAGCCTCTTCCTACAGATAGGGGAACCAAAGCCCAGGATGAGAAACCATTTCCCTTAGTCGAGACTCTATTATTGCCAAGTTCCAAATGGCTGCTGATTCTGCCGTAGACATCCCAAACCAATCAGTTGGTTTTGGGAATACAGGGCAGACACAGATCACCTGGCCATGCCGGCCTCCACTTCCAAGACAGACAACTATTTACCTGTTAAAGTTTTCTGGGTGTTATCATCATCATTATCATCTAGAGATAGGGATTCAGTGAGTCAGGTGCACCTTAAATCAAGTTTTGGACATGTTCGTGCAGAACAGTTTTCATAAGCTTGGTTCTGTGGTTCAGTGTTGGTCTTAGGTAAGTGTTTTGCAATCCATCATGAAGATGAGGATCATCTGGGCATCGTACTAACTGGCATCAATTTCTAGGAGGCGGAGCCTAGAATTTGTGCAGTGTAGGAAGCTTCTGGACAGTGTTGGTCATGGTGAGCGAGCATTGTACCATGAATGTCAGGGGCTTAAGCGAGGTTTCCTCTGAATGCTTCCCACTCGAAACTTGTGTCAGAATATGCAGACGTGAAAAGAGTCTGTGTCACTGAGTTTGAGAAGCAACCCAGGGATCAGCCTGTTTAACAACCATCCAGGTGATCTAACTCAAACTTGGTTGTGGACAAAGCAGCTGTTGCCTCACTCGCACCACCGTTAGAATCACCTGGTGACTGATAGCCTCAGCCTGTGACGACTCTCATTCTAGAGGTTCAGATCATGAAGAACATTCAGTTCAGTGGCTCAAGGAGGGAACGCATCTTGTCCAGAATCAGACACAGTGGAGAAGAGTTTTGAGCATGGAGAAGGGATGGAGGGAAGAAACAGTGAGTGAAGGATGGAAGAGGCACTGGAGCGCCATCACCAGAAGGTACCGTGGGCTGCCCAGTCCCCTGGGCCTGCTGTGGGCAGCTTGACCCCCTGAGAGGAGTGCAGTGACCTCTCCAGTGTGTGTCCTGGGTTCAGGAAGACCAGAGGCCCCTCTCGTGTTCAGACAGGTGAGGTGTAAGCGCCAGTGGGACAGTGGTGTGGACTCCTAACTGGCTGGCGAACTTCACTAAGGGCTCACAGACTTCTAGAGTTTCTAGGGTTTGCCACACTGGGACCCCCTGCCTTGGGTTCTTGTTGGCCACAAACTAATTGACAATATGCACAGAATAATTGGAAATTGTGTTCTGAAAGCAGAACAGTCATAACAATCCCCTGCAACCTTTTTTTAGTCACTTATTTTCTTTTTCCCAGTTTTTACACACATGCCACGTGTTTTTCTAACTTTGGTGACATTTCAGGGAAGAGTAAGACTAAGTGCAGTTTAAAGTTTCAATAGATTAAAAAAATAATGGAAGAGAGATTTGTGTGGACAGATTTAAAGGATAATGGTTTAAAATAACAGCATGAGAAATAATTAGATGAGAGAGAGCAAAAACACTTCATCTTTTCTGCTAATCCCGAGTCAGTTACTGGTTTGCGTGGAGAACTGTGTGGGAAGGATTCTGAGCTGACATCTGGACTTAAAGGAAAAAGTGTTGTGATTGTTTTGTGACATCTGTCCTGGAATTCTGAAGCCTGGTGACATGTTTGCTGTGTCTAACTCACTGCATTTAGCATCCAGCATCGCATTAACAGATAACACACACTACCTATTTGTGTGTTGGGAGGGCGGCAGGTAGAATGAAAATGCAAAACTGTTCTGAGGACCATCTCGTCCTCTGCTGCCTCAGTTTGTAAGGCAGGGTGGAAAAACTTACTTCTGGAGGTATCCTGATAGTGAATCTTTTAGGCACTTGGGGCCAATGGTCCCTATTAACTCACTTTGTAGAAGGAAAATTTCTCATAGGCAATGCAACCTAGACAGTGATGGTCATAGCTGTGCTCCAATAACAACTGATGTCCAGAAACTCACAGTGGCCCAGATATGACTCATGGTCCATAGTTTACTGACCCCTGGTACAAAGAGTTCTTAGGAAATTGCTGTATTATGGACCAATTAGATGCTGGGGTTCGGGAAATAAAGCATAGTTGATTAAGGAGGTTTTAAATGCCAGGGGAGCCTCCTCAGTCTCGCCCATCTTGCCTACAGTGCATGGTGCATGTGTTGCCCAGGTTTTATATTTCATTATGAAAACTGCTGTGTAGTTTCTGGATCAGGTATATTGTAAAAAGGAGGCAATAGTCAAGATGTTCCGGCCTTTGGCTGTACTGATGGAGTTTCTGCAGCAGACAGCGTCAGTGATATCTGATGGGCACAGAGTGGAAATAGCAAATGATTTAGCTGACTGTTATCTCATGCACTGTTAAAATATTCAGCTTGTCAATCAACTTCACTTTTGAAATTGCCTTATTATGGACTTTTTTTCTCTGCATAGCATTCTTGCTTGAGTCTGAATATTTGCAAATATTCAAAACAAAATGGAATTCCTATTGATTTTTTTTTTTTTTTGCTTTATTTCCCAAGGCCAGTTTAGAACTGCTGGGCTTGCAAGTGTTTTGGGGCTGTTGGAAGGTGGAGGTGTGATGACTGCAGTGGCTATTTTTATTGCTTTTAAGTTCTTGAAACTGACATTAAATTAAGAATGTTTAAATATTATAATGATGCATACTAAGAATTGTTTCAGATATGTTTTCTAATCACAGTCTGAATGAACATGCACTAGATTCTGTGTCAGTGTGCTTTAGTATGCCTGGGGGTTTGGTGAGGAGGGGCCAATCTGACCCACTTTGTAATTAATACCCTTAAGTAAATCCTGGTGTTATGTTTAGGGCCTGGCTCTAGTGAGATGATGTTATGGAGTTTAAGAACTAGAACAAAGAATAGGATTCTTTAGACACTTTTCCAGAGGGAGAAGGATGCTCAAGGTCAAGGTCATGCTTCTTGGCTAGGCTTATCCTTCATTCTCCATAGAACCTGAGGTATGCCTGCAACATGCAGATATCACTGAAAACTATGTTTCTTCTGGAAACCACAGCACTTCAGTATCTGGAAGACGGCAGTTGTCAGTTAATGCCCTTCATTCTCCTTATTTTCTTGCCATTTACCCTCCTGCCTCCTCTCTCCTTGAAGGCAATGGCAACCCACTCCAGTATTCTTGCCTGAGAAATCCTAAGGACAGAGAAGCCTGGCAGGTTACAGTCGATGGGGTCGCAAAGAGTTGGACATGACTCAGTGACTAGACAACAGCAACTCCTCTCTCCCGACACCCCACAGGCTCACCTTCCGGTGGGCCTCCCTACTGCATTAGTCTGTTGAGCTACTTACCCCCAAGGATGGTTCAGTTCTTGCCACAGATCAACCCCCCTAATTCCCATTCTTCTCCTTCTCTTTCACCTTCGACTCCATCCATGAGATTCTGGAACCCTTTGTATTCTTAAATTTGACATTTTCCTATATTCTTAATTTCATGAAATCTAATGTTAATCAAAAATCTTTATTTCTTTCTTGGGCAATCTAGAGATCTTAACATGTTTAAATCCTACTCACTTTTGCTTGGCTTATGGACTTCTGTTGTTTAGTATTTGCATTTTACCTTATCTTTTTAACTCCAAGGGAATTTTTACTAATTTACAGAGTCAAAGCTTGTTTAAATTCACCCACACGTTCAGTGATTTCCCTTGTTCACCAGTCACTATTTGCACTTCAGATATTTCTGGTTTATTGGTTCTTCCCCCAAGTATGTATTTTAGAAATTCCTTTAAGGAAGGTGTGTTGTGGTGAACTCTATGTTTTGGTTTATCTGAAAATAACATTATGTTTTTTTCTTGAGAGATATTTTTTGCTGGAGATATAGTTCCAGTTGCAAGTATTTTCTCTCATACCTTTGAACAAGCTCTTCTAATGTAATGTGGCTTCCATTCTTGTAAAAAAAAAAAAAGTCATCTGTTAGTCTAATTATCAATCCTTTATAGGTTATCTACTTTTTTTTAAAGCAAAAATGAGTAGGATTTAAACATTGTAAGGTCTCTACTTTTATTAGTACCTTTTTTTATTCAGTATTCCATAGTTTTACTACAAAATGTCTAGCTGTGAGTTTGTGACTGATTTTCTCAGATGCCTTGTCCTTTAATCTGCAGATCCATGCTTAATTGTGAAAAATTTTCAGCTGTTATCGATCTGTCACGGGGACTGGTCCATGTGCAATTGGATAGTGTTCTTCAGAATGTGTGATATTCTATATATGTCAGTTGGGTGAAGTTGCTTATAGTTCTGGTCAGTTCTTTTTTTCTCTCACATTACTTACAAAGCTTTACAGAAAGAACACATCTGAGTATCGTTCTATTGGTGAGGACAATTGAGCAGTGCTCATAAAGCATAACTATCCTTGAGAAGCTAATAATTATCAAAGATGATTATAATTGTATAATGAGAAGTATAGAACAAAATATGGTTACTGGAGGACAACTGTTCTACAGTATTGTGTTGGTCTCTGCCACATATCAGCACGAATCAGCCACGGGTAGACACATGTCCCCTCCTTCCTGAGCCCCCCTTCCCCCTCCCTCCCTACTCCACCACTCTAGGTTGGCACTTAACACTGGGTGGAACTCCCCTGTTTCACATAGCAAATTCTCACTTGCTCTCTATTTTACATGTTGTATTTGTTTCCTTGCTATTGTCTCAATTCTGTTCAGTTCTTTTAATGTGTGTTTTATGTTGTTTTAGTCTTTGATTTTATGTTGGAGTATAATTGATTCACAATGTTGTGTTAGTTTCAGTGTACAGCAAAATGATTTAGTTATACGTAGTCATATATAATTTTTCACATTCTTTTCCCAAATAGGTTATTATAGAGTTTTGAGTATAACACTGAGAAAGACAAATATGATATCACTTCGATTGATATGTGGAATCTGAAAAAAATGACACAGGAGAACTTGTTTAAGTCTATATTACCACTGCTGTTTCTGTCTGCTTTGTCTGTCTTTCACTGAGAGAGAAGTATTAACCACCAACTGTCATTGTATCTTTTTCTCCTTTTAGTTCTGTCAGTTTTTGGTATATTTTGAAATTCTGTAATGTGCATACACATTTATTCACGTCCTTTTTATGTACTGATCCTTTTCATCATTATGAAATATCTTTTTATCCAGAAATCTACCTTAATCCAGTGTCAGTATATCTACCTCTCATATAGGTAATCCAGTAGTCTCATCTTTAGTACTTGCGTGCTTAATCTTTTCCCATCTATTTACTTTTAACCTCTCTGTATCTTTATACTTCAGCTACATTTCAGGTAGACAGCATTTGTTGTAGTTGTGATTTAGTACTAATTGATACAATTTGTCTACTACTGACTGTTGGTTGGCCCAAAAGGTATAGCCAGCCTGATATTATCTCCTTATCTTGGAGATAAGAAAAAGTGTCTCACTGGGAGAAAAAAAGTGACCTGGTCAAAATCATATACCTAATAGTTGTAGATATGAGCATAGAATTTAGGTACCCAATGCTTAAGGCAACACTTTTCTCATTCATAAGCAGAGCTTGTTTCATCATTTGTACTGAAATGAGGGGTTCCTCAGATATCTAGCAGCAGCAGATATCCTACGTTTGGTTTTATTTCTAAGGATTATTTTCAAGTAAAGTTCCATAGGATAAGAGCCATTGTTCTAGATTAGTTGAAAACCTTTGGCTTTGGGTGCTCTTGTGGCTTACTCACACTGTCCAGTTTTTCTTGCCAAGAAACCCCTCTTACGGCTTCAAAGATCGTAGATAACTTCAAAACCTTTGAGATTGAATCTAGGCAGTTCCAAAGCCAAATCTTCTAAAGAAAGGGAGAAAGGTCAGCTCATGTGCACACTCAGTCTTTGACCCCTTTTGATGTTTCCTCTTTGAGAATGCAGGTATTCTTGCATTTCAACCTCTCAGTGCACATAGGGCTATAGCATTTCCCATGAAGCCTCCATCTCTCATCACATTTATTTAAAACAGTAAAATACAAATTCTTCCCAAACATATAGAGTCTGCTCTTTGGCTTGTTAGAAAAATAGAGATGGAAAAAAAAATCCTGAAATGGAGTTGGAATTAAAGAAGTATTCAGAATCAAGGAAGTTCAGTTCATATTTTACTTAAATCTACATTCTTTGCTGACTAAGGTCCATCTAGTCAAGGCTATGGTTTTTCCTGTGGTCATGTATGGATGTGAGAGTTGGACTGTGAAGAAGGCTGAGTGCAGAAGAATTGATGCTTTTGAACTGTGGTGTTGGAGAAGACTCTTGAGAGTCCCTTGGACTGCAAGGAGATCCAACCATTCCATCCTGAAGGAGATCAGCCCTGGGATTTCTTTGGAAAGGATGATGCTAAAGCTGAAACTCCAGTACTTTGGCCACCTGACGCGAAGAGTTGACTCATTGGAAAAGACTCTGATGCTGGGAGGGCTGGGGACAGGAGGAGAAGGGGACGACAGAGGATGAGATGGCTGGATGGCATCACGGACTCGATGGACGTGAGTCTGAGTGCACTCTGGGAGTTGGTGATGGATAGGGAGGCCTGGTGTGCTGTGATTCATGGGGTCGCAAAGAGTCAGACACGACTGAGTGACTGAACTGAACTTGTTATTTTGAAGGCAAATAATGGTGGTCAATGTGGACTTTAGAAGTAAACTTTGGTTTGAAACGTCACTGCTACAAATTAGTTTCAAATCCAAGTCATAGAAAACTGGTTAACCTTTCTGTGCTATTGTTTCTCTGTGCAAATAGAAATAACAAATCTGATTTTGTGTGATTTTCTTGTTCTTGTTCAGTTGCTCAGTGTGTCTGACTCTTTGTGACCCCATGAACTGCAGCACGCCAGGCTTCCTTGTCCTTCACCATCTCTCAGAGCTTTATTAGACTCATGTGCATTGAGGATGTGATGCCATCCAACCATCTCATCCTTTGTTGTCCCCTTCTCCCCCTGCCCTGAATCTTTCCCAGCATCAGGGTCTTTCCTAATGAGTCGGCTCTTTGCATCAGGTGGCCAAAGAATTGGAGCTTTAGCTCCAGCACCAGTCCTTCCAATGAGTAGTCAGAATTGATTTCCTTTAGGATTAACTGGTTTGATCTCCTTGCAGTTCAAGGAACTGCAAGAGTCTTCTCCAACACCATAGTTCCAAAGCATCGATCCTTTGGCGCTCAGCCTTTTTTGTGGTTCAACTCTCACATACATGACTCCTGGAAAAACCGTAGCCTTGACTAGATGGACCTTTGTTGGCAAAGTGATGTCTCTGATTTTTAACATGCTGTCTAGGTTGGTCATAGCTTTTCTGTCAAGGAGCAAGTGTCTTCTAATTTCATGGCTGCAGTCACCATCTGCAATGATTTTGGAGACCCCCAAAATAAAGTCTGTCACTGTTTCCATTGTTTCCTCATCTATTTGCCATGAAGTGATGGGACCTGATGCCATGGTCTTAGTTTTCTGAATGTTGAGTTTTAACCCAACTTTTTAACTCTTTCAATCTTTCCCATTCTGTTGTTTTCCTGTATTTGTTTGCATTGATCACTTCAGAACACTTTATCTCTCCTAGCTATTCTCTAGAACTCTACATTCAGATGGGTTTATTTTTCCTTTTTCTCCTTTGCCTTTCGCTTCTTTTCTAAGCTATTTATAAGACCTCCTCAGACAACCATTTTGCCTTTTTGCATTTCTTTTTCTTGGGGATGGTTTTGATCACAATCTCCTGTACAATGTTATGTGCCTAGAGTTCTTCAGGCACTCTGTAAGATCTAATCCCTTGAATCTATCTGTCACTTCCAGTGTGTAATCATAAGGGATTTGATTTAGGTCATACCTGAATGGTCTAGTGATTTTCCCACTTTCTTCAATTTACATGTGAATTTAGCAGTAAGGAGTTCATGATCTGTGCCACCGTCAGCTCCCAGTCTTATTTTTGCTGACTGTATAGAGCTTCTCCATATTCGGCTACAAAGAATGTAATCAAGCTGATTTCATTATTGAGTATCTGGTGATGTACGTGTGTAGAGTCATCTCTTGTATTGTTGAAAGAGGGTGATTGCTATGGCCAGTGTGTTTTCTTGGCAAAACTCTGTTAGTCTTTGCTCTGCTTCATTTTGTACTCCAAGACCAAACTTGTCTGTTACTCCAGGTATCTCTTGACCTCCTACTTTTGCATTCCAATCCCCTATGATGAAAATGGCATCTATTTTAAATGTGAATTCTAGAAAGTGTTGTAGGTCTTCATAGAGCTGTTCAACTTTAGCTTCTCTGGCATTAGTGGTTGGGGCAGAGACACTGATACTGAATTGTTTGCCTTGGAAATGAACAGAGCTCATTTGTTTTTGAGGATGCATCCAAGAACTGAATGTTGACATGTACTAAATTCTTTGGTGTTGCCCCTTTTATTCTTGAACACACAGCTTTCCTAGAAGGTTCAATCTGGTGCTTTGTGCTTTGCCTGTCAAATTGTTCTCTGCAACTTGCAATTCCTGAGGTCTTGACCAACATGTCCAACCTCCTACTTGATGTTGTATACTTGAAAGTTGTACGTCATGGATAAAATAAAAATCTTGGTCTCCAAAACCTGTTTCTCTGTGGAGCTATTTCAGAGAATCTAGCTTCTCAAATCACATTTCTAAGGATCATCCTTAACATATTTCCTTCCCTTCACCATTCACATGTAAGTCATGAGCAGCTCTTGTTTTTCTGTAATACTGTAATCTGAAGCTTTCTCTTCCTTTGTATCTAGGCTCTAGTCCCTTATCTGGACAAAATTAGCATTATCTGAAACTTAGACTTCTCTGTGACCTGCCCTTGTTTCTCCACCTCTTTTATTCTTGTCCTCTTAGCAATCCGCTCTTCTTCTTCTGTTTATCAGAGTCATAGTTTGAGAATGAAAACCTTATCTATCACTTCAGGCTGGACTCTTCAGTTACCTCCTGTGCACTAAGTTTCTTATTCTAGCACACAAGACCCCACTTGATAAGATTTCTGCTGACCGCTGTTACCTGAAATAACAGCAGTCTCTCCTTTCTGCACTATAATACCCTGGCTGTACTGTGGGCTTTCCTTTGCTCTTTTTTTCTTTTTCAGTAAGCCATGCTCTTTAAAGTATCAAAGCACTTATACTTCATAGTATCTTAGCCTTAAATGTCATCTCCAGGATCTTTGCAGAGCTGTCTTCTTGTATAAGACTACTCCAGAAAACTCTGAACACTGAAAGAATCCGTCAGAAACTGATAACATGGTTACCCAGAGGAGTGGCTGGAGAATAAAAAGGCCTAAATGTAACTGCTCTGAATTTATTTTTTTAATATTTTTACTTGGAAACACGTAGATTTAAAAACAAAGTTTTGTCAGTGGCAAATGTCATTCCTAAAATTGAAAACAAGCAGAAGCCACTCACAGTAAGCATTTGGAAAATGAGGAGGAAAGCAATTGTAAGAACTTCCACTTTTGGACATGATGGAATAAGGAGGAGCAGATTCATCCTGTCACTTTAAATAGAAAGGAAACAGATAAAACATATGAAATACAGTTTTTAGTCATTGTACAGCTCACAGTATAGGACCGTGATCCCTCAAGAGAGAAAGCTAAGGTGAGGCCAACTGCCTACTGGAAGTTTCCAGGCAAAAGCAGAGGAGATAGAATCCAGGGAGGCCCAGGGAGCAGGAAGTTTTGAGGGCATCTCGTTCAGTCTTTGACTGAGTCCTGGTCTTTGTGTGATGAGAGGAAATGACCCAAGGCCAGGGAGCGAGCCGCTGGTGAGCAGGAGGCTAGGTGACCAACTCTCAGAGCTCCTTACAAGCTAAGAATATTTTCTATTCTAGTAACTAGTTTGGAAATCTGTCTAACATATGGGGCCTTGATTTTTGAGTCCTAGGCAATGGCACCTCATTCCAGTACTCTTGCCTGGAAAATCCCATGGACGGAGGAGCCTGGTGAGCTACAGCCCATGGGGTTGCTAAGAGTCGGAGACGACTGAGTGACTTCACTTTGACTTTTCACTTTCATGCATTGGAGAAGGAAATGACGACCCACTCCAGTGTTCTTGCCTGGAGAATCCCAGGGACATGGGACCCTGGTGGGCTGCCGTCTATGGGGTCACACAGAGTCGGACATGACTGAAGCGACTTATTAGTAGTAGTAGGAGGAGGTTATAGCATTTTAATAGGCTTAATCAGTGAGATAAAGCAGGCATACACCAAGGTTTTCTGGGACCTGCCCTAATAAAATTTAAAAGCAAGCCATAAGCTGTTTCAAGGTAACCTGAGTGCTTGAAAGTAATTCATTACTATTTAAAGGAATAAAACTAAGTCCAGCAACTAATGACATGAAACATCCAATGCTAAGCATTCAATCAAAAACTACAAGGCATCCAAAGTAACAGGAAAATATAGCTATAGCCATGAGAAAAACCACTTAACACAAACACAACCAGGAGTAATAGGGGTGATAAAGTGTCTACCAGGTGTTAAAATAGCTGCCAGAAAATAAGTTCCATATAGTCAGGAAAGTAGGAAGAAAAAAACAAATGAGAATGATGAGAGAAATGGGAGAGAAAAGTAGTTCATTAACTTAAATACATAATCATCACATGACCTTGAGTAATGATTTGAAAATCATTACTCAGGTGTTTATAATAGCTTCATTCCAGTATCCGAAAACTGGAGACAGTGCAAATATCCACCTACTGTTAAATGAATAAAGTCCAGCATATCTATACAGGACATACTATTCAAAAATAATACAGAATGGAATACAGACACATGCAACAACATGGATAGACCTCATATTGACTGTTCCAAAAGCCGTTTCCAAAGGCTGCATATTCTGTTGTTTGATTTTGGGAAAATCAAGAACTATAGGGATGTAAAAATAAATGGAGTTACCAGGAGCTGGGAGTAGAGGAGGGCTCAATCACAAGGAAGCACAGAGCAGTTTATTATGGTGATGGAACTGTTCATATATTGATTTTGATGATGTTTCTCGGAATATGCATTATCAAATCAAAATAAGATGTAAAAAGGTGAATTTTAAGTTATATAAGTTATATATCACTAAACCTAACTTTAGAAAATACTAAACATATAAAGTTTGGGGGAAAATAGGAAGCAACAGTAACTCTCACTCATTCCTGTTGAGAATGCGTTAGTTATATAGCCACTTCAGAGAAAAGGGAGTTTCTTATAAAGCTTCACATAAATTTGCCTGGCATCCCAGTAATCTCACACTTATAAATTCACCCAATTAAAATAAAATCATAGACACACAAAAACTTATACATAACTTATATCATCACTTTATACTATATAGCAAAATATAAACAAATACACACACCAAAAAAATGAGCAAAAACCCTAGAAAACCCCAGATGACCACTAACTGGTGAATAGATAAATTCTGATGTGTATATGTAATATGCACACGCACACACACTCATACACACACGATGAAATGCCATTCATTAATAAAGATAGACCATATTGTGTAATTTTCATTACATAAATTTCCAAAAAGAAAGCCACCTAAAATAAACCTTTGGAACTTGACAGCAAATCAGAGGACAAGGATAACAGTGGTATGCATGTTGCTTGAAAGAGCTAGCATATGAAAGCAACCCAGATGTCCATTGGGAGACCAATGGATAAGAAAGTTGTGGTACATACGCACAATGGGATATTACACAGCCATTAAAAATAACACATTTGAGTCAGTTCTAATGAGTTGGATGAAACTGGAGCCTATTATACAGAGTGAAGTAAATCAGAAAGAAAAACACCAATACAGTATATTAATGCATATATATTCTTGCCTAGAGAATCCCATGGACAGAGGAGCCTGGTGGGCTCCTGTCCATAGAGTCACACAGAGTTGGACTTGACTGAAGTGACTTAGCATGCATGCATGCATTGGAGAAGGAAATGGCAATCCACTCCAACATTCTTGCCTGGAGAATCCCAGGGACAGAGGAGCCTGGTGGGCTGCTGTCTTTGGGGTCGCACAGAGTTGGGCACGACTGAAGTGATTTAGCAGCCTGGAATTTAGAACGATAGTTAACGACAACCCTATATGTGAGATAACAAATGAGACACAGATATAAAGAACAGACTTTTGGACTCTGTGGGAGAAGGCGAGGGTGGGATGATTTGAGAGAATAGCATTGAAACATGTATATTGTATATTACCATATGTGAAATAGATGACCAGTCCAAGTTCAATGCATGAAACAGGGCACTCAAAGCCGGTGCACTGGGACAACCCAGAGGGATGGGATGGGGAGGGAGGTGGGAGAGGATTCGGGACCAGGGGACACATGTATGCCTGTGGTTGATTCATGTGAATGTATGGCAAAAACCATCACAACATGGTGAAGTAATTAGCCTCCAATCAAAATAAATAAATTAATAAAAAAAGAAAGTGGTATGCATGTTAAGGGAGCATGTATAACCTTGGGATAATGGAATTATTCTGTGATTTAATTGTGATGGTTTCTGAAGAAGCTGAACATTAAAATCCTGTCAAGTGGTCTTTATTGTTTTTTAGTTGCCTCATTAATATTGATTAGAAAATGGAACAATGACAGCTAACTGTATAAAAGCCACACAGATTCAGTGATTTCATGTAGATGACTTTTAAGTAGATTAATTTGACTACACGTTATTAGGCTTCCCAGGTGGCACTAGTGGTAAAGAACCCCCCTGCCAGTGCGGGAGATGTAAGAGATGAGGCTCCAATCCCTGGATCAGGAAGATTCCGCTGGAGGAGGGCATGGCAACCCACTCCAGTTGCCTGGAGCATCCCATGGACAGAAGAGCCTGACAGGCTATAGTCCATATTGGACACAGCTGAAGTGACTGAGCATGCATGCACTCACACATTATTAATTAGAGAAGTTTTACTCTCTGAACTTGAAAACAAACTAGAATGTACAAGCCAATGAAACTAAGTGAATATAAATTAACATATCCACAAAAATAGAACTGTTTCAAGTGATTTTTGAAAGACTAGTGATTGTGTTCTTTGTGAACTGTATTATTTTTATTTTTTACTTATTTTAATTGAGTTATTGATATATAACATTGTATTAGTTTCAGATATACAGCAACGTAATTGGATAATTGGATATTTGTATATATTGTGAAATGATCACTGCAATAAGACTAGTCAATATCCATCGTCACACGAGTTACAGTTTTTGTTCTTGTGGCAGTAAGTTTTAGGATTTGCTCTCTAAGCAATTTTCAAATATACAATACAGTATAATAAATTCTGGTCACCTTGGTATACCTTACATCCCCATGACTTACTTATAACTGGAATTTTGTATCTTTTGGTCATCTTAACCAATTTTTTTTATCTACCTGATCTGTATCTGTGAACTCATTTTTGTTTGTTTTTTTAATTTGTTTTCTGCTTCCATGTACTAGTGAGATCATTATATTTGACTTATTTCACTTAGCATAGTGACCTCCAAGTCACTCATGTTTTCTCAAATGGCAAAATTTCGTTTCTTTTATTGCTGAATAGTATTCCATTGTGATATATATACTCACATTTTCCTTATGCATTTATCAAAGGATGTAGTTTACATCCACATCTTGGCTCTCTAAGTAAAGATGCACTGAACAGAGGGGTGCGTATATCTTTTTGATTTAGTGCTTCCATGAGATATCTGTCAAAGTAAAACAGGGGCAGAATTTTCAGCAGCACAGAATAACTTTGTTTTTAGGAATTATGTTGGTTTGCCATCTTGAAACCATAATATTTAAATTATAGGCTAAAGTAAGTAAACAGTTATGCAGTTATAATTGGAAACAGATGGATTTCCAATGCAAGAGAAAAGTACAATTATAAAATTTAAGAACATATTAAATAAATCTTTTACAGCTTAATATGAATTGAATGTCTCAGTATTAGCTCATAGCTTTTTAAAGATGATTTTGTTATCACTACATTGAAAAAGCCTGGAGGCACTAACTTCTCAGGACCAGTGATCATTCGTAGCATTTCTACTTTATTCCCTAATACCATATCTCATTCAAGGAATTTAGGGTTCTTTGGAGAAATGACTGATATCATCTCTGGTGCAGAGAATGCTCTGGGCTTTCCTCGGATATTGTAGATATACTTTCCAGTCCGGATGTACTGGAAAGCTGAGAATATTTAAGGACAGATGTGGTCATTAAAAAAGACATAGAGCCAGTTTAAGGTGCTCCTAGTATCCACAGTTGATTTAACTCAAGTAACAGTAAGAATAATTTTGATTAATTGTACTGTAGCATTAGTAATATATTAAATAAGTCCATAATCATTCACAAGAAAGAAAAATCTAAAGTAAAGCCAAACAGTGACAGCAATTTAAAAATAGTTTTTAAAATTGTTATTTTATATTGGAGTAATTAGTTCCATATGCAAATATCTATTCTGTTTTAGAGTTTTAAATAAAGAGATACTTACTCTGCTTTCTTCTGTCAGCTTCATGTCAGGGTGATTGAATGAAAGCTCTATTTCTTCTTCTTTTTTTCTTTTATTTAATAGATGACTTCTTAAATAATACAAATAAAACAAAAGAGAAACAAAACAGACAACGATGTTTTGAATTACCTAGTGAAATGTTAAGGCCATCAGGGAACATCACCGAAGTTATTTTATCAATGAGTAATTGATAAGGAATCAGGGGTGCATGCTGTGCCGTGTGGGTGCCCCTAGTAACTCAGATGTACTGTCTCTGTGTACTATGCTGGTAGCGTGTCGGGAGATGTCATTCTTCAAAGGCAAGATCAGGCTGTCACTGCCTTAACCTGGAAGGGTTGGGGCTGGGGGTAGGTCCAGATGTTATGTTCCTTTTGACATCATGTAATAGGAAAGTGAAGGTGCTCAGTCTTGTCTGACTCTTTGTGACCCCATGGATTATAGCCTGCCAAGGTTCCTCCGTCCATGGGGTTTTCTAATCAAAAATACTGGGGCAGGTTGCTATTCCCTTCTCCAGGGGATCTTTCTGACCCAGGGATTGAACCTGGGTCTCCCGCACTGCAGGCAGACTCTTTACTATCTGAACCACCAGGGAAGCCCATGTAATAAGTGCACAGCCTTACCAGTCAAATACTTTTTCCAAAAATGTCTAACTTGAATCCAGTCAGGGCTTCACCCCTTACCTCTGGTTTGTATGAAATACAGGAGAAAGAACAAGTTAAATGCCAGCATAAACATACACACAAAACTTCAGGCAAATCCAGAACCTGCCTAGTATCTTTGCTAATTAATACAGTATGGATGGGGGGCGGGGAGAGGAAGAATGGGGTGGCAGGATCCCTATAAGATTAAAAATGATATATCCTATTGTAAAGATTGAACCTTATTTGAAGACTTTTGAGGGACAATTATGGCTTCCTGGTGGCTCACATGGTAAAGAATCCACCTGCAGTTCAGGAGACTTGGGTTCTATCCCTGGTTTGGGAATGTCCCCTGGAGAGAGGAATGGCAACTCACTCCAGTATTCTTGCTTGGAGAATCCCTTGGACAGAGGAGCCTAGTGGGAGTGCATGGAGTCACAAAGAAATGTAAATGAGTAACCACACCTTTTCTTCTTATATTAATATGATGCAGGAATTGACATTTAGAAAATATTTCTTGTGTTCGGTATATTTATAGTGTTGTGTTAGGTAAGAAAATGCCCTTGTTTTTCCAAGATTACTGAAGTATTTGAAATATGATGTATGTCTATAAATTACTTTAAAATATTTAGTCAGAAACATTTTGGAA
The DNA here is from genome assembly GCA_006408675.1 of Madoqua kirkii. NCBI lineage: Eukaryota > Metazoa > Chordata > Mammalia > Artiodactyla > Bovidae > Madoqua > Madoqua kirkii. Next base: position 21,104 of record SJYC01034659.1, read on the forward strand.
GCATGTGTGGTAAATGTTTTCTATACTTTGCTGAATCCTTGAAAATTTTCTTAATAAAAATTTGTGAAAAGCCATGTATAATTTTCCATGATCACCCTATCCAATTACGTCACCTCATTTTCTCCATGGCATTAACCAAAATTCTGCTATGTTTTATTTTCTGAGGATTCTGACTTCCCCTCACCCCCACCAACAGAATGTTCATTTGGTTGGGATTGGGGAAACTCTTTGCTACTGCTAACCAATATAGTTCTGAGAATGGTGCCCGAGACATAGCAGGGCAGATATTTTTTTTTAAGTCAATTAAAACAGAAGAACACATTATGAACGGATAGTTAAGTTTGAGGAAGATTAGGAAATATGAAGAAGAGTGAGATATAAGAATTCAGCTGTAGTAATTAGGCAGTGAGATACCCCCTGAAGACTTTACAGCAGGGCAGTGATGTAACCTGAATTTTATGATTTCTGCACATAGAGGGTTTGTGATCCTTGTGGATTCCTGTGCTTCGCAGAGGAAGCAGGGCAGGAAGGCAGCAGGTCTCTCTGAATTCCCACCAAGATTTCGTGACTTACAGGCAAAATTTTATGGGACGGCTTAGAGTGATGTAGCGATTCCTGTACCTATAACCTGTGTAAACGTTAAACTGAAAGAGACTTCTGAATTTTTAATGAAAAGTTGATGCAAGAAACTGATTTCATCTCGGCTTAAAAAACCGAGGTAAAGTTTCTGAAATTATTGACATTTAATAATAGTCCCTTGAGACACACTGTTAATTTTCTGTGGTTGTAACGTGTCATATTTCATACCTCTCCAAAGATACCTTCTGTTCTCTTTCAGTGTTTCTTGAGAGCATCTATAACCAATTAGTCTGCTTTATTCTTTTGATTCCTCCTCACACAATGAAGAATCGTATAAAAATGTGTTTTGATGTCCCAGCTAACAAACTTTTCTAATTGTGTTTTATAAATATAAATACCACAGATTATGTAAAATCAGTGAGTTAAAGGATTACTGGGTTATTCTTATAATGCTCAATGGATAACGGTCTCTCCTAGCTCTAGTCTTCTTATTTCTAGACCCACTTTCATTAGGACACATGTCCTAGTTAATTATATCGGGCTCTACAAGCTGGCATTTGTGTTATACATGATCCAGTCATGATAACTTCTGGGCCACTGGCCTCAAGACGCATGGACAGCAAGCAGGAACTTTTCAACTTGTACCAAGAGTTCAGCCTAGTAAATTAATTATTGAGGAGTCACTGCCACATGCTGTTGACATGTGTGTGGTTTGACAGGCTTCTGTAACATCTAGTCCTTTCAGGAAAGTAATTCTGTACAGAAATTGCTTGCAGTAGAGGTTGTGGGACTCAGCTGGGTGACAGCCACGTCATGACCAACAATATGGGGACAAAAACATCACAAGTTAATGAAAGATAGATTTGTTCATGCACAGGATCGGTATTTTTTTGTAAATGCTATTTTACTTCCATCAACCACTTTCCAGCCAGATGCTGGGGATAAGCTCACTGAAACTAAACTCAAGGTGACATTTCTCATTTCAATTATTTCCTAAAGTGTCTCCCTCCTCTTTTTCCCCCACCTCTTGTCGAGAACTGCAGGCAACATAATGAAATACTCTGTCAACTACAGAGTCTAGGATCTGGAGAGGCAGGAAAGAATTTTGTGGAGTTTTCTGAATATAGAATCCGTCCTGCTTTGAAAGTCAGTATGAGGCTTTGAGGAGGATCTTGGACTCAGAAAAAGGCATCAAGATAATTTAAAAGAAGTCCAAAATTTCATTTCACAAATTAGTTGCTATTGAAGGACATTTTCAAGTTAAGAGTCATGGGGATAATTATCATAATATCTAATGATTACTGATACTTTGTGAATACTGTTAAAGATCACAATTTCTGAAGAATTGGTGCCCATTTGTAATCATGATGTTTATAGATCTAATACACTTTTCGTTTTTTATTGCTTCTTTTACATAATATGAAAATAGCCATAAAAATTCATAAGGGGCAATAAGAATAATTACTTGGTGCTTCTCCAGCTGGTGACAACTTGTTGAATTGTTTCTGCATTGGCCATTTTGACTGAGTTGAACAATTATTAAGAACTGTCTTGAAAGGCTGTCTAGGGGAATTGAGCTGGTCACGTTCCTTGAAACAAATAGATGGCACTTCTCTTCAGAAATATGAAATACTTGCCAGTTATTGCTGCTTTAGTCTACTTCCCAGAGACTCTTAACATTCTGATTTTTATCTTGGTTTTAAATGGATGGGAATTGCTCATTTTGCTATGGAATGTGCTGAATAGAGTCCCTTATTCTTAGTCTTTAATAACTAAAGATGGCATATTTGATCAATAAGAAGAAATACAACTTTGGACTGATCATGGTATTTTGTTAACCTCAGATGAGTGACCAGGAGATGTGAGAGTGGACACTGTTCCAGTGGAAGGTTTCTTTGGGGACTCAGGTTCTAGGTGGTGGCCTGGGATAAGAGGAGCGAAAGATTGGAGAATTTTCCCTCCTTTCCTGCCCTACCTCTCTTTCTCTCATTGCTCTTTCCTCCTCTAGGGTAGACAGAATAATGACCCATCCAAAATGTCCACATTCTAGCCCCAGACCTATGGATAAATTACCTTATGTGGCAAAAGGGATGTAGCAGGTGCAGTTAAATTAAGGATGTTGAAATGCTGTAGAGTTGCCTGGATCATTCAGGTAGGCCCAGTGTAATCCCAAAGCTGAGTCCGAGTTGGAGGAGAGATTGAAGTGATACCATCACTGGAGGGAGACCCCAAGTCAAGGAATGAGGGCAACTTCTAGAGGATGGGAGAAGCAAGGACAGGTTCTCCCCTGGAGCCTTCAGAAGGAACCCAGCCCTGCCACCATCTTGATTTTAGTGTGGAAGACTGGTATTTGGGCTTCTGAGCTGTAAGTCAACAGCTCATGCTATATGGGATACATGTGAAGGGCCAGAGAGATAGGGTACAGACAGAAAACGTTCTCTACTTACGCAGTTGCTTTGAAGGGTATAAGCAGGGGTCAGAGGAAGTGGAGACTGTATTACCAGGTTGGTTTGTGAAGGTGTTATGAAGGAGGTGACATATACATGGAGATGCCGAGACTGGAAAGGGGCTCCCCAATGCAGCGGAGCTGTGCATGGGTTGGGTGAGTAGGGTGTGGTGACCATCTGGATGGAAGGGCCAGCAGGAGGCAGGGAAGAAGAGGTAAAGGTGGTCCAGGCCAGGCTGCTTTCTAATAAGACTTGTCCAACATAATCATCCTTTTAACCTCTTCCAGTAAAACAAACAAACAAAACACCTCTCATACACAAGATTTAAAGCGCTTCTCTAAAATTTAGCTTAAGCTGCCAAAATTCTTGTTCTTCAAGAAATGGAGGTCTGATTAATTGGCTTGGTTCCAAATTCTGTTCTGTGTTGGGTAACACTACTGTCTGATGATACAAAGGGCTGAGAACCACAGAGGGCTGGCTGGGCTGGCTTGGCCTTAAACCCAGTAGTTAGGGAGAGTATAGCCACTGTGCATAGCCTCTTATCTCATGTTGGTTGCATAATTAGAGACTCAGTGGATGATGCAGGTGCTTATCTTTCTGTCCTCTTTCCACCTTTATATTTTAGCTCTCATTTGTGTGTGAAGCCTATAATAACAACACAGTCTCCAGAGGCTTTCCCTTCTCTTGATAAAAGTCTTTATCCCAATATGGTACCAGGAAAGGGCACTGAGACCATGTCCTACCCTCTTGTCTCCGTGTGCTCTTAGCCCCAGGCTTTGCGGGTAGAAAGTTGGAGATAGGAGGGAATCTTAGATAATCCAAGTCGCTAAATGTCCCCCTTTGTCTTGTCCAGGTCACTATGGCAAGTGGGTGCCTTTTGACTTGATTGACCTGGAAAACTGCCTTTTGTAAAAAAAAAAAAATACTGTGTTTGAGGTTTTGACATAATTACAACAGATAGCAAGGCAATGCATTCATAGTAATAGGAAAAACTAGGATAACACTTGAGAGTAAATAAGAGAAAATAATGAGTAATTGCTTTGTTTCTCATATCACTGCAATCTAAAATTATCCTCTGATTTTTTGATTGTGTGTCTCACCAACTATTTACTTCTTGACGTGTCCCGTTTGTTCTACCTGCTTTCTCAAAGGTCCCTGATAACCCTTCTGGTAATTAAATTCAGTAACCTTCTGCTCCTCACTATTTTTCATGTGGACATCACTTCCTTCTTAAACTATATTTCACCAGTATCATCTCTGATATTTTATGGCTTATTTTTCTGGATTTCTTTCCTCCTTTCTAAATATTCCTCCTCTGGCTCTTATTTCACCCTAAATGCAAGGATTCTATTAATACTTGAATCCTCCTTTGATAAAGGTTTTTTTTTAAATACTTTTGACCTGACTGTATGTCATATAACTGTCATTTCTTTATGTACTTTCTTCTCTCTAAAGCTAAACTCTGTTGAGCTGAATTTCTAGTTGCCTGTAATAGACATTTACATCCAGGTGCCCTTCTGTTAGTGTGCTGCAAAAACTCTAGGTAGATACAGCCCCTGGACCATGCTGTTCCGTGACTCAGGCATTGAAGTCCCTGTGTGTAGATCAAGAGTGTCACATTTCCTAAGTTCTAGGATTTTGAGCAGTAGTCAGGGTCCTAGACCAGTATCATACCGGCCTAGTAGGTCAGTAATTCTGTCACTGTAAGCTGCTACTACAACAGTCCTCTCTAGATGATTTCTGGCAGAATCATTGGAAATGATTCTTGGAGTTACGTACAGTGTGAGTCACATAAAGGCATATATTTGTTATAACACTGTCTACTCACAATGGATACATCATTGTACTTTCAAAAGAAGGGTCACCCCCACCGTGTCCATCCTTACTGGGGTGTGTCTTATTCACACCCTTCCCTGCCTTCTCTTCCTCTGCTACTACTGGCCAAAGGCTATCTGAGAAGACATGCAAGAAGTCATGAAGGCTCCCCTCACCTTTTCTTGCCTTGTCTCTTGCAAATGAAGCTCACTGGAATTTGCAAAAAATGGAACACGGTAACGTGAGCTTTGTAGACATGGTCAGATGAGGCTGTGGGCTTCAGCCATCCAGTGGGCCTCCAGCTATGCACTGCTTCTGTGCCTCCCAGACAAACTGGCCTCTTTCTTTCCCTAGGCTCTCTCAGTATGTTCTTTATTTTTGCCAGTTACCCAAACTTTGTACTCTGGAGCTGCCTTTGCTTCTGGTTAGGATGCTATTGAAATACTATAGCTGCATGGTAATACGGATCTGTCTAAATGGCATTGAAGTCATGGCTGTGGAAATGGAGAGGGAGGGATAAGTACAGGAAAGAAATTAAGTGATGAATTTAATGAAACTTGAGAATTCATTATGAAGTCAGGGTGAAAGAGAAGGTGGAGTCAGATGGCAATAATAGTTAACATCCATGGAACCCTTACTTATGTGCTGGGCATTATTCCAAGTTCTACACATATCATCTCCATTAAGCAGTTGTAAATAGGTTAATGTTGAAGTTTAACATGAACCAGCTGGTGGTATAAGTCAATGCCACCCCAAAGAAAATCCATGGATCAGTGTAAGTTCACAAACTGTTGCTATTGATCCATGTCGCCCTGAGCATAGAAACTAAAAGTAAGGATTAGAAAATTTGATTGTAAGATGATAGAGTGACTTTGTATAACAGTACAGTCCTGATTTATATGTTTTGTGCCTTTCCTATTTCATGCAATTCATTTTTTTTAATTTAGGAAGGGATCATCTAGAGGGTGTCTTGAGCCTTAATCACCACCCTCCACTAAATTCATTGTTTTGTTTGTTTAAGTAGTAGTTACTACTCCTAGTAATACTATTGATTGGGTCTCATCTAAATAGTTTTTGTCTTTAAACCTTTCTTCATTGGTACCAAATGGTCCCACAGTTTTTAAGATAAATAATCTAAAGAGATTTTATGGCCACTCATAGTTGAGCTGGGTAAATGCGAAGAAAATATTGGAAGTTGGTTCAGTTTGTCTTTGAGGACAGGCTCAGTCTGGTCTATCCAGAACTGCGAAGAAGGGTGTTTTTTGTAAAGGTGATGTGGGACATCTTATCACCACATTTGAGTCTGTTCATCTGAATTCAGTACAATTGAGTCCCTGCATGAGGATGCAAGTCCTGTCCCTGATGACCTATAGATCTAACTCTTCTTAACTTTGTCCTGGATCAGCTGGCAGGGGCCAGGATGACCCTTATGAGAAAGAAGAGAGCCTTGGAGACCAATTCATGGTCTGTCTGATGATAACAGATAGTTTCTGTTGAGCACTTAATATATGTGTGCTTGTGTCCGGAGATGGAGTTAGCAGCCCCAACTCTGTCTCACTGGCCTTGAACCTGAACAGCAACTGTGAGCATCACTCTGTTTCCCCTGGCTGGCTTTAGTTATTTACATGATTTGCCTGGCCCCTATAATGTCTAATATTTTTAAAAGTTTTCTTGTAGAATACACTTTTGTATCTTAAAAGCTAACAAACATAAAAACAGTGCTACTTCTTAACACAAAATTTGATCCAGCAGAGGGTTTAAAGAGCTACTTTCAGATCTCAGCTCAGTTGTGTACTAGCTGTGGCAAAGAGGCGGCTAGTCTCTATTGCTGATGGCCTCTGCTCACAATGATGTGTTCCTGCTGGGAAGTGGTTATTTAGCCAGACAGTATTACATTTTTGAGTTCCTTTGCATCTAGGTGGAACCATGTGACTTGTGCCAGGAAATAAAATGTGAGAGGGAATGATGCATGCCACATCCCAACCTAAGAAGTTTCTAAGAATAAGATATGTTTCCTTCACACGTTGTTCCCTCTGTGACGCTCTCCTCAGCCATATGTTGAAGGCTTTTGTTTCCTAAGATGCTCTGAACCTGGATTCCTGAGTAATTGCATGAAAATGAGCCTCCCAACCAGGATGGGGCTGGCCTGACCCGAAGTATTTGAATTAGACTTTAATTGAAGGAAGAAATGCCCTTTTAATAAGTGGGTCACTGAGATTTTAGGACAGCCTGATACAGTAGTTAGCTTCTTGACTCAGATGCTGGCTGTGTGACCTTGGGTGGGTTACTTTGCATTTTCATGCCTCAGTTTCCTCATCTGTGTAGAATGGAGAGAAAAGTTTAGTCGACCTCATAGAGCGGTGAGATTTAAATGGGGGTTACTTGTATAAAAGGATGTCTACCTGCCACATTGTAGGCATTCAGGAAATCTTAGCAGTTGTCCTTTGCTTCATGGTTATTTCTGTTCATTAATGGAGCCAAGACTGGTCTTTGTGGAAATGGGACTCAGCCTTTTTCATCCCCAAATATGGTGAGACCACAGGGCCAGTGTGGTAAAATGTAGTATCTCTCGCCTCAAATCTAAGTATCAGTAGAAAATCCACTAGAAAAGTAGGAAATTTTATCGATTGCATTTTAATTTGCTACAATTAGCTCGATAATTGAATCAGACTTTCTTGAAATGGTTATCAGCTTAGTTGTGTCCAGCTCTTTGTGACTCCATAGACTGTAGCCTGCCAGGCTCCTCTCTCCAAGGGATTTTCCAGGTAAGAATTCTGGAGTGGGTTTCCAGCCCTTCTCCAGAGGATCTTCTCAACCCAGGAATTGAGCCCAGGTCTCCCATACTGCAAGCAGATTCTTTACTGTCTGACCCATTAGGGAAGCCCAGGATAACTGAATAAGACTTCCTTGAAACAGCTGTCCTCCCAGTTTCTTGATTTTCTTGGGCTGAGCCTATAAGCCATCAAGTGGTTGGCCAATGAGGAAAAATATGTCAAATTCCACTGAAAACAGATACATCGTATTATTCTCTCGGTTGAGCAGGCACAGTGGTGGGGAGTAGCCTTCGACTGTGGTGACTGTCTCTGGCATCTGACCCTCCTGTGACTGCATTTATGTGGCACAGAACCTCAGTACAGAGAATTTTCCATTGTGCAGCTTATCTAAGTGGCTGGGGCACCTAGATTCTGGGTCTCTTCACATTCCACCCTGCCCCCTCCTCTGCAGCTTCTCTGGTCCCCCAGTGTTAGCTAGGTAGAGCCAGGAAGCCGCTCGTGGGGGAGCCTAGCCTGGCTGCTGTGATGGTGAAGACACAGGAAGAGGATACAGGAGGATATATAGGAAGTTTGGAGCAGCCACACCCAGGAAACTCCAGCCATTTATAGCAATCTGCCCTACAGGGCAACGAGTACCAGTTTCTCCCTGTTGAAGCTGTGTAAGAACTGTGATCATTTCCACTCAGACCCACCCAACCCCCTTTGACTCACTCTTGCTTTTTTCCTTATCGAGTTTTATTGGAGTCCATATGCCTTCTTCACTGAATCTAGTTCTTGTCTTGACTTAATTTAGTTAAAAAACCAAATCTGGCTTTACTTAAACTCAAATAGAACCCACAAGTGGCTGCCCACCCCCCCCTGCTCCACGCCAATCCATGAAGTATTTTTTAATTAAAGGACCACTGGGAGACCCAGGCCCTTCTTCAGGACCTTCAGGACCTAGCCCATGTCCCTCACGTCTCTTCCATCCACATGCTGATTTCTCCCCACATTCAGAAGGCAGCTCTGGAAGGAGCCTGTCAGCCTGGGGAAGGAAACAAGCAGATAATCAGGAAATCAAGTATTCACCAGGAATGGGTATTTGGAGTGCAGCAAGTTCAATTTGGCAGATAATTTGCTTCCCGCACTCAGCTTTACCTACAGCACAATGAAACACATTTCAATCTAAAATTGCCTCCTAACTCCAATCAGCATTAATTTAATAATACATATTCAACAGATATAAACACTTCCAATGACTGGAAAAATAGTACAGATCCACATGTGTTTATGCTGATATTGGAGTCTAAATACAATTTCTTCCAGAGACAGCAATGGAAATGTTTCTCTGCTTCCACCCTCGCCCCCCTCCTCCTGCCCCAAAGGTGAAAATGCAATTTGCAAATTGCTGAGGGATTCACTGATGGGCAGGGTTGAGAGCCCTGGGAGACTTAGTTTTTCTGTTTGTTCACTAGACTTTTTCTGCTGGGCCTCACTGTAGTCCAGTGACTCTCTTCTTTAGTTAGAAAGCAGTTCTGCCTTGTTTAGTTGGTCCCAAGAGGCTCAGCCTGATAATCAGTGGTGATTTTATTTTCTTCTTTGTTGAAGAAGATGGGAAACTGAGAAAGTATTAGCATATTCTTGCCACCATAGGCAAAGGGGCTATGCAAAAGCCTTTAGAACCAAGAGAACATCCAGAAATGGGGAGACTCCATGGAGTCCTGCCTAGAAGTTACCCTGCCCCCCAGGCCTCAGGACGTCCCCAGGTAGAGCTTCCACTCTGGGAAAAATGTGAAAGACTTAATACTCCCCAGCAACTCAGATGGCTTTTTGTTGTTGTTAAAAGAAAGAGATTAACAGTTGAAAAAATAATAAAAAAAAAAAAATGAGGCTTTAATACAAAAGCAAATGGTAATGATTGCAGCAGCAAGGAGTCTTATACCCTTAACTCTTGTCATAGTCTCATTTTCACAGATTAAACATATGACCTTGATACACATAACATGAACATGTGACAATTTTACTTATTCCTAAGGACACAGATGAAATGTTCAAGCTGATTATAAGAACAGTTGAGAAATGGACATCTATATGAACTTAGAAATGTTAGACTGAGTTTGTCAGGTTTGATACAAAGGCTGATTAGTGTATATAGAATAATAAAAACCTTAATGTATGGGGATATCTTTTGTGCTGGACATAAATTAACAAGTTAGCATGTAACTTTACAGTGTCTTGAGCTCCAATCAGATAGTAAACAGCTGTGTCAAACACAAGTACAGTGTTCCAGAGAGCTACATAATTCCTTGCAAGCTTGTTAAGAGTGCCTTGGTGTATCAGTGATGCAAAATGCCACTGTTCCTGTGCCTCCCCTTGTTGCCAACTGTTGGATAATGATCAAAGTGGATTCCCAAGCGTTGGCCCATAGTCACAACAGAACCCGTGATCACTGTCTAGATTTCTCTGGCTATGTCTCATGCCAGGAACTCCCCCTCCCCCACCTCACTGCATGTCCCCAGGTCTCTGGACTTGAAGGCTGCGTGGACTTTTCTCCTGCCACTCCTCTCAGAGTCTTTTCTCTTCCCTCTTCCAGCTTGGTGGTTCTTTCTAATTCCAATATCAGTTTCACTAGATCTTCAGGCCTTTATGATGTTTTTCTATCACAGACATCAGACTTGTCTTTAAAGTTACAAATGGTCTTGGTAAACAAAATTCCATGGCAAAGACAGACAGATGGGTCAGGCCTAGAAAGCAAAGACTGAATTTTCCTTGGAGAAGGAAAGAGTCAGGAAGAAACCAAGACTCCTCAAGCATTAGAGGTCGTCACACCTGCCACTGACCCAGTTCCCATCCAGCAGCAGGTCTCTCAGAGGTTCATGGCTCTGGAGATGTGACAAGGATTTGGCTTTTTTGGGCCACTGGACCCATTCTGGTAGCACCAACCTTTTCCCTTTCCCTGTCTACCAGACATACACCTTCTTGATCAATCCTTGAACTTAAAACTGCTTTGAAAAGTCCCAGTTCTCAGTCAGAAACTTGGTTAGATGCATTGTTTTTTCTTTTCTCATTGTTTTTGTGCATATATAATTATGATTAACCATTTTGCCTATTTATACAGGCACATCTTTCCATTGCAATAGCAAGTTCTGATCAGTTAAGGAAAAAAAATGGGTTTGAAGCTGACATTTCATTGGGTTTCTCACAGGATCTAAGATGGAATGTGTTTGCTAGGTGTAAATAACTAAAGACATTTCCTGCCTTCAGTTGGAATCAGTAAGGGCAGAATTTGTTTACTTTTAAAATAGATCAGAGACATGGAAAGTGTGTGGGGCTCTAGGTTGGAAGTCCTGAGCCGAGGATTCTTACAGGTCTCTGTATACCTTGAGTGGGGTGCAGACCCAGAGTGGGGAAGTCACCCTCAACCTTGAAACTGGAGTCACGCCGGGAGCTGGTGATGGGAGGTGTGTGTGTGTGTCAGGAGTGAGGCTGAAGGAGGACTGGGGCAGCATGAAAACTCATTCTCCTATTTTTCAGTACCTGGCTTGTTTGACTAATTGCACCTTATACCTAGAATAGTACAATCAAGGGTCATCCTGAACATTATTTTTGTGCAATGCCTGAGGGATATAGTAGTGTTCATTACTGAGAAAGCTGCGTTTTTACAGATTTGCAAAGGTTCCTGGAGTGGGCTATGAATGTTCTCTCTTAGCATGTGAACACTCACTTCATTGTGGACAAGCTGCTGGAGGCAACTAGCCCACTCCCCTCCCCATGAATTCGGAGAGCCCCTCCCCCATGAGTAGGGGAGCTGGGAAGAGGCCCATGGACTTGTTTCAGAGAGCCGCCGAGGGTCCTGGACTAGATGCTTATTTGTGTCTCCTATCGGGAGCTCTGACACTTGAGATTCCCAGCTTCCATACTGGATTCGTTTCCCTTTAGAGAAGCTGAGCAGGGGATGTTAATGTGCTCAGAGTCTCCCACCGTCTTTGTAACCCACATTGCTGTCCTATGCAGCACTCACCACCTATGGCCTCTGGGTGCAGCTGTTACAAGCCGGGAGGCTTCTCCTTTTGGGTGCACTTCTCTGTATTTTATCAGAGGGCCTGGTTCATCCACCCAGGTCACAGTTCTTAGCGCTTGCGGACCTCGCTTCTGGACTCTCTAACATTAGCCTCAGCCACCTCCGCCCTGTGTTTTCTGCCCTTTGACTGCTTCTTTCATCCTGGAGATCCTGAGTTATGGCTTTTGACTAAATTTTGGCATACATAGCATGAGGTAGCCTGCCATTTCTCTGTGGCTGCATCTCTTATATGGGGCATGGCATGCCCATGTCCTGTATATGGAATGCATAGGCTTTTAGAATCTGTACGGGTGGGCTCGTCATGGCTATCAATTCTGAGATTGCCCATGAGAAGTAAGTGCAAGCTGCCAGGCAGAGCAGTGCTTCTCAAATGCTATATGGTGTAGGACCAGTATTGTTAAAATTTTGAAGCCATTGCAGATGAGACTAAAGCCTGTTGTAATTTTTGTCTATAATAAAAATTAATGAAATTAAAAACACAAAAAATACAAGTTCCCTTTTAAAATTTGAGATATAGTTGATGTAAAATATTATAGAATTTACTGAGGTACAACATAGAGCTTCACAGTTTTTAGAGGTTATACTCCATTTATAGTTATTATAATATATTGGCTATATTCCCTGTGTTGTACAGTGTATCCTTGTTACTTATCTGTTATATACATAGCAGTTCACATCTCTTAATTCCCTACTCCTTTCATGCCCTTCCCCGCCTCACTCTACACACTGGTAATGACTAGTTTGTTCCCTGGATCAGTGATTTGGTTTCCCTTTTGTTACATTCACTGGTTTGTTTTCTTTTTTAAGATTCTGCATATAAATGATATGCAGTATTTGCCTTTCTTTACCTGATATATTTCAGTTAATATGAATAATACCATCAGTTCAGTTCAGTTGCTCAGTCGTGTCTGACTCTTTGTGACCCCATGAACCACAGCACGCCAGGCCTCCCTGTTCATCACCAACTCCCAGAGTTTACTCAAACTCATGTCCATTGAGTTGGTGATGCCAGCCAGCCATCTCATCCTCTGTCATCCCCTTCTCCTGCCCTCCATCTTTCCCAGCATCAGGGTCTTTTCAAATGAGTCAGTTCTTCACATCAGGTGGCCAAAGTATTAGAGTTTCAGCTTCAGCATCAGTCCTTCCAATGAACACCCAGGACTGATCTTTAGAATGGACTGATTGGATCTCCTTGCAGTCCAAGGGACTCTCAAGAGTTTTCTCCAGCACCACGGTGCAAAAGCATCAATTCTTCAGTGCTCAGCTTTCTTTGTAGTCCAACTCTCATATCCATACATGACCACTGGAAAAACCATAGCCTTGACTAGATGGACCTTTGTTGACAAAATAATGTCTCTGCTTTTTAATATGCTGTCTAGGTTGGTCATAACTTTCCTTCCAAGGAGTAAGCGTCTTTTAATTTCATGGCTGCAATCACCATCTGCAGTGATTCTGGAGCCCAGAAAAATAAAGTCAGCCCTACTAATAGCATAATACCCTCCATGTCCATCCATGTTGTTGCAAATTGCAAAATTTTATTCTTTTCTAACGGCTAAATATGGGCTTCCCAGGTGACTCAGTGGTAAAGAATCCACCTGCTAAGCATGAGACATGGATTTGATCCTGGGTTGGGAAGATCCTCTAAAGAAGGAAATGGCAACCCATTCTAACATTCTTGCCTGGAGAATCTCATGGATAGAGGAGCCTGATGGGCTACAGTCCATGGGATTCCAAAGTCACATATGACTGACAGACTGACACTTACATTTTTACAACTAAATAGTATTGTGCACATACTGCATCTTCTCTATCTGTTCATTGGCTGATGAACACTAGGGCTTCCATATCTTAGCAATTGTAAATAATGCTGTGATGAGCTTTGGTGTACATGTATATTTTAAAATTTTATTAATTTTTAATTGAAAGATACTTGCTTTACAATATTGTGTTGCTTTCTTCCATACATCAATATGAGTCAGCCATAGATGAGCATATGTCCCTCCCTGTTGAACCTGCATCCCACCTCTCCAGTTGGTTATAGAGCCCCAGGTTCAGTTAGGGGTACGTGTATCTTTTTGAATTAGTGTTTTCATTTTGGGAGATATACACGCAGGAATTGCTGGAACATTTGGTAGGTATTTCTATTTTTAGATTTTTTGAGAAACCTTCATACTGCTTTCCACAGTAGCTGCACCAATTTATTGTACATTTCCACCAGTGGTATATGAGATTTCCCTTTTCTGCATATTCTCATCAGCATTTGTTAATTGTGGTCTTTTAGATGATAGCTATTCTGACAGGTATGAGATGATATTTCATTGTAGTTTTAATTTGCATATCTCTGATACTGAAAAACTTTTCATGTTCTTATTGACTATATGTTTTCTATGAAAAAAAAGTCTGTTCAGGTCTCCTGCCTATTTTTTAATGGATTTTTTAAAAAATAGTTGAGTTCTATGAGTAGTTTATATATTTTGACTATTAACTCTTTATATTGGTCATATTACTAGCATATATTTTCTTCCATTCAGTAGGTTGTCTTTTTCTTTTGATGATGGTTTCATTTGCTGTGCAAAAGCTTTTAAGTCTAGTTAGTTTACATTTGTTTATTTTTACTTTTGTTTCCTTTGCTTTAGGAGACAATAAAATAAGTGCTGCAGTGATTTATATCAAAGAGTGTTTTGCCTATGTTTTCTTCTAGTAGTTTTGTGTTTTATGGTTTTACATTTAGGTCTTTATTTGCGTTTTTTTCAGTATATGGTGTGAGAAAATGTTCTAATTTTATTGTTTGACATGTCACTGTCCAGTTTTCCCAGCACTACTTACTGAAGAGACTGCTCTTTTTACAATTTTATACTCTTGCCTTTATTTGCATTTTTTTCAGTATATGGTGTGAGAAAATGTTCTAATTTTATTGTTTTACATGTCACTGTCCAGTTTCCCCTGCACTACTTACTGAAGAGATTGCTCTTTTTATAATTTTATACTCTTGCCTTTTTGCTCATAAATTAATTGACCATAAGTATGTGGATATATTTCTGGGTTCTTTATTCTTTTCCTCTGATCTGTGTGTCTGGTTTTATACCAGTATCTTAATGTTTTGATTACTATTGTTGTTCAGTTGCTAATTTGTGTCTGACTTTTTGCAATCCCATGGACAGTAGCCTGCTTGGCTCCCTAGTGTGGTTCTCCAGGCAAGAATACTGGAGTGGGTTGCCATTTCCTTCCCAAGGGATCTTCCCAGATCAAGGATTGAACCCACATCTCCTGCATTGGTAGGTGGATTCCTTACTCCTGAGCCATCTGGGAAACCCTTTGATTACTATAGCTTTGCCATATACTCTGAAGTTAAGGAGCTTGATTTCTCCAGCTCTGTTCTTCTTTCTCAAGGTTGTTTTGGCTATTTGTGGTCTTTTGTGGTTCCATACACATTTTAAAACTATTTGTTTTAGTTCTGTGAAGAATCCCTAGATATTTTGGTAGGGATTGCATTGAATCTGTAGATTGACTTGGATAGCAGTCATTTTAATGGTATAAAATCTTTGAATCCAAGAACATAGTATATCTTTATATCTTTTTGTTTCATCTTCAGCCTCTTTCATCAGTTTCTCATAGTTTTCTGAGTACATGTCTTTTATCTCTGTAGGTTGGTTTGTTCTTAGGTATTTTATTCTTTTTGATGCAGTAGTTAATGGGACTGTTTTTTAATTTCTCTTTCTGGTAATTTGTTATTAGTGTATGAAAGTGCAAAATTTCTGTGTATTAGTTTTGTATCCTGCAACTTTACTGAATTCATTGATGAGCTCTAGTAGTTTCTTGGTGTATTTAGGGTCTTCTGTGTTTATTATGTTAATATCTGCAAGCAGTCACAGTTTTACTTCTTCCTTTTCAATCTGGACTTCTTTGATTTATTTTTATTCTCTGATTTCTGCAGCAGGGACTTCCAAACTATGTTGAATGAGAAGGTTAGGCATAATTGATGAGACTGGGCATCATTTTCTTTTTCCTGATCTTGGAGGAAATTCTTTTAGCTCTTCATCATTGAGTATGATATTAACTGTAGGTTTGTCATATGTGGTCTTTATTATGTTGAGGTATATTCCCTTAAGAACCATTTTCTGGAGAGTTTTTATCGTAAATGGATGTTGATTTTTTTTTTAATCAAAAGCTTTTTTTTTGTATCTGTTGAGATGGTCATATTTTTTCAATTTGACAGTATATCACCACACTGATTTGCAAATATTCAAAAATCCTTGAAACCCTGGAATAAATCTCACTCAATCATGGTGTTTGACCTTTTGAATGTATTGTTGGATTTAGTGTGCTAGTACTTTGATGAAGATGTTACATGAATGTTCTTGAATGCTATTGGACTGTAATTTTCTTTTTTTGTAATATCTCTGTCTGCCTTTGTATCAGAGTGATGCTGGCCTCATAGAATGAGTTTAGATACATTCCTTCCTCTGCAATTTTTTTGGAATAGTTTAGAAAGATAGGTGTTAACTCTTCTCCTCAGTTAAAATTCACCTGTGAAGCCATGTGGTCCTGGACTTTTGTTTGTTAGAAATTTTTTATTTCCTGATTTGGTTTCATTACCAGTATTTGTCTGTTCATTATTCCATTTCTTCTTGGTTCAGTCTTGGGAAAGTATGCATTTTTGAGAATCTGCCTATTTCTTCCAAGTTGTCCATTTTATTGGCATATAGTTGTTCATAGTGGTTTCTTATAAGCTTTTATATTTCTGTGGTGTTGGTTGTAATTTCTCCTTTTCATTTCTAATTTGATTTGACCTTTCCATTTTTCTTGATGAGTGTGGCTAAAGGTTTATTAGTTTTGTTTGTCTTTTCAAAAAACTAACTCTTAGTTTCATTCATTTTTTTTTTTTTTTAGTCTCTCATTCATTTTTACTCTGATCTTTATGATTTCTTTCCTTCCACTAACACTTTGGGATTTGTTTGCCTTTTTTATAGTTCTTTTAACTATAATTTTAGGTTATTTGAGACTTTTCTTGTTCCCTGATGGTACAAGCTCCCTTTTTGTATTATCAGATCCAGTAAGCATAAAGTTGTTCTGTCATTTCTCTATGAAGTTTCATAGTGCTTTATTCTCGGTTTTAGTGCTTGCTGTAGAGTAGGAACAGACAGCTCACAGACCAGCACTGCTGATGGCCCACAGTTTGAGTAGCTATGACTGAAGACCTGTGTAGGAACATTCCCAGCCCAGCCCTTTTATGCTGAGGGTGAAGACGGTCTGTAGCTTTGACCATGTTGTTAAAGTTGTATGTGCTTCTATCCTACTCATTCTTTCCCAAGTGGATAGGATTCACGTTTAGAGAGTCTGTTTTGTGCAGTTGGCATATGGGAAGATATTCATGTATATAAAGATGTAGCAAAACTTGAGGACTCTTGGGTTCCCTTGGAATGTTTTTGTAATAATAAAAATTAGAGACCTTCACCATCCAAGACAGTCTTGATTTTACGCTACCCATTATAATATTTTTGGTGAACCTAGATTTTCCTAGCCTTACTGAAGCGACCCTAAACTACCTTGCTTATGGCAAATGACTTCAGTCTGTGCATTGAGGCATCAGTTTAAAGGCCCCTAAAATGAAGGAGACAGAAATGTAGATTCAGTAGATGATCCGAGTCATCCTGTATTTTCCCAACATGCCAGTTTGAGAAGCTTTGAAAAGTATAGATATTTAAATATAAAGATATCTGTGTAAGGGCAGATTACCTTAAAAATAAAGAAACCAATGACCTCTGCCAAGCATCTCAGATAAGAATTCAAATGTGGCGTGTAAAGAAGGGGAAAAAGGGAGGAATGGGAGCGAAGGAGAGAAAAAAGGTGGAGCAGCAATCTGAAACTTTGCAACAGCGGATGTCCTTCGAAGGAGATGTATTTTATCAGTCAGTGCTAATGTTTAGGTTTAGAAGCGTTTGCATATTTAAATACATCAGAATGAATTAAATCCAGTTTTACTCTGAGGAGTACTTCTATAATGGTTAAAAAGTAATACATCATAGCATTAACTATTTAAACGTATTTGCTCATTGCCTGAAATTACCGCATCAGTCACAAAAATTGCAACTGGTCTGGTGTATAGACCAATTAAACGGAAGGATAATACCATTATCTGAAAAACTCACGCAAAAGGAGCTAGTACAAAGATTAAGGTGTTAAATTGTACAGGGAATTTGGGAGTGTCATTAGAGAGAATTACCTAGTTTGACACGTTGCAGAAGAGGTGATTTTCTCTAGCCTTACCACTCAGTACTACTTAACATTGGAGTATGCAGTGCCTGCCTGGTTTGTGTCCTCACTCAAATAATTACTGTTTCTCACTTAGAAAAATGTTATGATAGAACTCGGATAATAGATTGAGATCATGGAATAAAAGGAGTTATGCATTGAAGTTGGCTATTTTTACTGGGTATCAGAATTGCCTGGAGTGCTTGTTAATAATGTCGATTCCAGGGTCACAGACTCAGACCTGATTCATCAGATCCTGGGCAATGTAACCTGACATTGAAGCTACCAGTTGAGTCTAACACAGGTGTCTCTTTGAACACATTTTCAAAATTACTATGGCTTCTTATTGTGTGAATGCAGAAATGAAGATACCTTAGCTGTGTGACCTTGATGAGTTCATTTAAATTCAAACATGTTGAACCAAGGCTAAAAGCACAGGGGTCTGGTTCGCCATACTTCTTGAGAACTGCCTGGGTCTCTGGCTGACTCATATCCTTGTATGTATCTTGAAAGCAAGCACATCTTTGCCATTATATAGCTGGTAGGATTTTCTCAATGCCAGGGATGACTGTAATAAGAAAAGTTCCTAGTAGATCAATCCAGGTTGCTTCTAAGATGCTGTTGGACTGAAATAAAATCTTAACATCTTTTCCATAGCATCTGATGGAAAAACCCAAGTGAATATTCTGGGCAACCCAACAGTTTAGTTTCACCATATCCAGCAAGTGCCTTGGATCTTCATAACCACAAACTTAGCCTGAGAACCTCAGGGCCAGACAGCCTCTCCTGCCCCTCTAGAGAATGAATCTAGAAATCATAAGAGGAGATAGAAAAGTTAGAGCTTGTACCCAGTCCAGTTATAACATGTGAAAGAAGCCTCAAAACCAAAGACGTTCCCTTTTGCATCATCCCAACAACAATTCTCTGACACCAATCAGGTGTCTTGGAGAAGGCAATGGCACCCCACTCCAGTACTCTTGCCTGGAAAATGGCATGGATGGAGGAGCCTGGAAGGCTGCAGTCCATGGGGTCTCTGAGGGTCAGATACGACTGAGCGACTTCACTTCCACTTTTCACTTTTATGCATTAGAGAAGGAAATGACAACCCACTCCAGTGTTCTTGCCTGGAGAATCCCAGGGATGGGGGAGCCTGGTGGGCTGCCGTTTGTGGGTCGCACAGAGTCAGATATGACTGAAGTTACTTAGCAGTAGCAGCAACCAGATGTCTAACATTGCTATTCAATTCTGACACTATATCCTATTTGGTGTTTCTGTTGCCAGCCCCCAATCTCAGGCTACCTAGAGGCCTGCCTGTGAGTTATTTCATTAGTGAATGAGCTAAGAGGACTTTTACAAATAACTGAAGACATGCCTACCATTTAAGTAATCCCAAAGATTTTAGGTGCTCCGTGCCAGAAACTCCAGACAAAGACAACAGATTTTTTTTTCTTAGACCACATCTTTCAATTGTGTTTTGAATAAATTGTCAGAGAGGGCTGTTTGACTGATCTGGAGTATTGTGAAAGTAGGCAGTTACTATCTGAGTCTGGACTCTGATATGGGAGAATATTAAAAATGATTATGTGTGCAGTTTACATTTATGACTATTAAAGAAGATGAGAAGCAAGATGATTTTATAGATTCTTTTGCAACTCCCTAAGTGCTGTTATGATGTATAAGGAAGAAAAGATTTATATACAATCATACATTTCCTTGTTAGAAAAAAAATAGACTGTAATAACATCCAGTGGTACTTTACAGTTTATAATGTATTTTCAGAGACATCATAATAAGCTGATAACAGATGTTCAACACAGCCTTGGATTGGGCTCCATGCTGATGTGCATGCTAACTCTGGCATCTTTTCTGTCATCATAACTCTGCTAGGTTGGCACTGTTATTAGCCCCATTTTGCTAATGAGGAAACCAAGGTGTGTACAGATAGGTCAAGGTCACAGATCAGTATTAGCATCAAAACTTCAAACCTAGTTCATCAGAGTCCTGAGTCCTGCACTCTTCTTATAAGCCTTGCATGATAACCGGAAAGTGGAGGACAGTGTCCTGATCTAATAACAAGGATGACCTGAATGTTTGTGCTTGTCCAGCAGGCTTGCTCTTTGACCTTAGACAGTTAATTTTTCACCACCGTTTCTCTTTTTACCTTGTTTGGTGGGTGCTAAGTTAGGGTAGACGTTCTCTGACATGTTGAGTTTTGCCATTTGTGATGTGATGCCCAAATTTGGCTTCTGCTCTTATTTAATTCCTTGCATTCTGGGAGGTGTCATTTGTAAATCTGGAAGCTTGGAGGGTGAGAGGCATTTCCTTGAGAAATTCTAGGGCTAGTGCCTTCATATCCTTTAATGCTGTAATTTCTAGTTCCAGCATACTTAATGCCGGCCTATTTATTTTTTCTGCTTTTCTCTGAATATAAATGGGGACCATTTCACAGAGCCATATGCACAGTGTAAATGTGGATATCAAAATAAACAGCATCCTGAGAAAACACCTTAGAAATCCATAGACTTAATATTGCTTATACTTTTTCATGAATGATTGAAATCTAGGAGTATCTGGCTGGTGGTCTTTTTTTTGTTTTTCCCCCTCCATTGCTTGTAGAGCATAAACTTCATTTTGCTTTCTGGATCTTACTTCCCAACAGGGCTGAACTTAGTTAAGTGGTTTAAAACTCTGCACCTCAATTTCTTTATGTGTCCAGTTACAATAACATTTGCCTTTTGGGATTACCAGAAGAATAAAATGAGAGAGCTTGCAGACTACTTGCTAAATGTTATTGACCTAAATCCAGTTTGAACCTGCGTCTCCCGTTAGTGCCCTCTTGGCCCTTCCTCCTCCTCGGCCCTGCAGGCAGCCAGTGTGCAGGAAGGTCTTGGGTAGTCTGCTGGGATTCCCTGGTGGCTCAGACAGTAAAGAGTTAGCCTGTAATGCAAGAGACCCAGGTTTGATCCCTGGGTCAGGAAGATCCCCTGGAGAAGGGCATGTCTACCCACTTCAGTATTCTTGCCTGAGAAATCCCATGGACTGAGGATCCTGGCAGGCTACAGTCCATAGGGTCACAAATCATCAGACATGACTGAGCGACTTAACACTTTTTGGGTAGTTTGCTGGATAGGAAGGCACCTTGCACTTGCTCTTGCTTTTTCAGATCTTCCCTAATATGTCTTCTGTTTAGAAATAAAACGAAACAATCTTAAGGCTAAGTAGATAATTCTTCCCCCTCAGTGCATAGATAGACTTTATCTCCTTCTCAAAAAATTTCCCCACAGACTTGCAATGGCTTCCAGAATACTGAGTTCTCAAGAGCCCTGATTAAAGATGATTCTACATCTTATGCCCTTAGGGTTAGAGTGTCCTGAGGTGAGCTTTTAGTATGGGACCAAAGGCTGCAAGGACCTCCAGGCCCTCAGCTTCCTCGTAGGGCGTCTGTTAACCATGGCAGGTGTGAGACAGCTAGGAATATTCTTGCTGGTGCTTTGTAGTGAGGGAGCATGGTCTAGTAAGTATCTGGATTTTGGAGGTAGATTTCCTGGACTGAAGCGCTAGCTTTGCCACAACTGGCTTGATAATCTTTGGCCACTTACTTAACTTACCTCTGTCCCAGTTTCTCCATCTGTGCCTTGGAGTCAATAGTAGCTGTCTCATAGACAGCTAGAATGTCTATAGAGAGGCCAAAATGTCTGACACATTTAAGACAACATATATTTTGTATTACTCTTAATATTTGCACAGATATAATATAAGAAACACATTTCCCTGTAACAGTGGGTACTTCATAATGAAGGAAACATCATTATCAGAAATCAGGAAGCTGTGATAACATTAAAGTTTGTAAAATGCTATATTTAGACCAGACTTTCTCCAAGGGAGAGGTTAAAAGAGATGTTTTTGGATGATATGAGGGCAATGTTTTTATTTCTTACTAATTTTGAATTTGTTTTTAACATAGTTGGGAAATAGAAATGACATACTGAATCTGTCAGTCTGTGGGTTTGCTTGGGATGAGACCAAAGCCTGGGATAGCAGAAGATTGATTCAATATATGAGGGACCAGACAAGTCTCCTGTAGAGAATCTTAGAGTGCGAGATGTTCTTAATCTCATTTTGTGGTTCTCTGAGTGCTTTGAGTAATACAAGGAGCAAAAGAGCCATCAGTTTTCATTGCTTGTAATGAGATGTGATTGCAGGCAAGAATTGGTATTTTAAAGTAATTTTGAAAAACACTTTGAGAAGAAAAATGCCATATGACATAAATGCTAATAAACTTAGTTTTTATTTTTATTTTTTTGCCTTGTGTTGTGTTTCAGTGATGATTCTTCTCCCAAGCATGGTTCTTGATTCACTTAATGGTGAAGACGCTAAGAAGAATCACCTTTACTGATGCTAACAGCCTGCCCAAGGGTAGAACTTGCTATTTCTAAGGAGTTAATAGTGACTGATCAATGGACAGAGAAGGGCTACAGTGCAGAGTGTTGTCTATGTTTACTACTTGTCTTCAGTTTATTCCCCGGATTATGGCTCAATTCTGGGCTTGCCATTATGTCCTAGAAGAACAGCTAACAAGAAAGCCTCATCCATCGTCTCTTTGAGGGTTGTGACATAAATAGAGGATGAGGGATGCTGGGTTCTATTTTAAAGCCTATCTCTTTCTAAATGTCTGATTTTGAGTGAGTTATATGTTTTGCCTAGGCTTCAATGGTTAAGTAGGGTGACCTTGACCTAAAATAGACTGCCTGTTATTTCTCCAGCACAAGTGGGTTTATTCAAGGTCATCAAAGAATTGTGGTTCAGGGTCTACAACGATAGTGACCCCTAGCAACTCCCAGCAAAAATGGAGAGGGAGAACAGAGAGGGAAAACTCATTTGTAGAGGGGAAACAGATGTTGGGAGAGTCACAGTAAACAAAGAGTGGGTGCCTTTTCATCGGCTGAACTGTGACAATCTCTCACTGGCTGAGCTCTTTTTAGGAAAGAAAGGAAAGTCCTTCTCGTTCATGTGGGACTCTGCTCTCCTTGTAGGCCATAAGAAGTCAGTCTGGCCTCCTAACTCTGTTTCAATTAAGGTTTCTGTTTATTTTTACAATAGTAGAAAGTAGCCAGGAGTTGAGCCACTTGTTGCTTTATCTTGGCTCCAGTTTGGAGGCAGTGATATTGTTGTTGTTGTTTTCTGAACCTCAGAATATTTTAATATGAGAAAATCCCACATGAAACGTCTAAGTCCTTCTTATGTTTAAAACTTGAAAGAGCCTGTGACCTGGACCCCACACTCCTACCGAGGCAGAAATCCACTGGAGCTGGGTAGCTGCTGCCCTCTTCTGATGCAGCATGCTCAGAGTCCCCACGGGTCCTCCTTGGTCCAGCATCTGCCTCACCTGTGTAGGCAAGTGTGCTTGTGACTTACAGTGGACTCTTTCAGTTGCTCAGATCTTTTCATTTCTATCTTCTTCTTCAACAGTAGACTGTGTTTGCCAGGTAAGCAGTTGCTGCATTAAGTGCTTAGAACTTGTTAGAGTTTTCCATATGTATTGTATTAATTTTCATAATTATGGCCAGGAACTTTTAAGCTCAGTTAGGTTTTGTGTTTACCCTTTTATATCTGAAATTATTTCCCAAATCTTAAAATTGATGTGCCATTTTACAAAGATTGGTTTGCCATAACTTTGAAATAGTCCATGTTTCCTTTATTCTCTTAAATTATCAAGGGAATCAGAGATAACTTAAAGAAAATGAGGGAAAAAAAGTCCTGGCACTCACTGTTATTTGCTATTGTGCTATCTACTACCTCTCCATTTTCAGGGAGTCCAGGAAATTGTAACTGATGGGGAAAAAAGCATCATGTAGGAGAGAAACCTAACATAAGAGAAATAATATAAAAAGAACTGATTAATAATGGGGTATTATTATTGCATATAATAATGTAGAGAGACTTTGAAAACCTGCTATGAAGTAGGTATGGCACCCACTGTACTCTCAATGTTAATTTCAAGATTCCCAAATTTAAGAAGTATGCCATAATTTATTTTTTTCCCTAGAAATTATCTAACTCTTTTAGGATTCACATAGGAAGAATTTAGTATCTGCCAAACCTCCTATGAGATAACACGGTTTTCCATATCTCAATATGCTGCTGCTGCTAAGTCGCTTCAGTCACGTCCGACTCTGTGCAACCCCATAGATAGCAGCCCACCAGCCTCTCCCGTCCCTGGGATTCTCCAGGCAAGAACACTGGAGTGGGTTGTCATTTCCTTCTCCAATGCATGAAAGTGAAAAGTGAAAGTAAAGTCGCTCAGTCATGTCCTACTCTTAGTGACCCCATGGACTGCAGTCCACCAGGATCCTTCATCCATGGGATTTTCCAGGCAGGAGTACTGGAATGGGGTGCCATTGCCTTCTCCACATCTCAGTATATGACTGCCCTAATTTGACTTTCTTAGGGAGTCTGTAGAACTTGCGGGAAAATAATCATCAGATTGGATGTCAGGTAGAACCTAGCCCAAGTCTTTGCTCTGGGACTTGCTAGGATCACATACACAGAAGTCAGTTTCTGAGATGCTCAGAGGTTGTCTCTCTTCCTCTGTGAAAAGAGACAGTAATAGGACTTACTCATGAAGACCAAATAAAATAGTCTTCCTAAATCACATAGTATAGTGCTTGGCATAAGATAAACACACCGTAAATGTTTTGTGTGTTGTTTATGGCACAGAAAACAATTAGTAGGATGTAAATATTCCTTCACTCCTGATAACTCTTGAGAAGTCATCATTTCTTGCTGAAATGTTTTGACTATTGTCTACTTTAAAAGACTAGCCTATGATATATAATAAAAATGGGTTGATGCTGTTTTTCCCCATCCCTGGGACATAGTCAGAATTTAGGAGCAGATGTATATTATATTTATCCTTGCATCGGAACTATATTCTATCATGCAACAGTCCCACCTATTCTAGAGTGAAATATTTAGCAAACATTCACTGCTTGTATTTGCTTATTTTCTGTTTACAAGGTGAGGTGTTGACTCCCCTGATCCCACACCGCCCCTACAGTATTGCAGGATGCATGAGGTGCTTGTTTTGTTGAGGATGATGGTGAGGGTTCCTGTGGTACTGAAAGTTCTTATGAACTTGTCTCATATCATCGTATAGGCAAGAGAGTTGCTTGGGTCTTCCACCTTTCATGTGGTTGTTTTGAGGTCTGATAATTTTACCCCAATCTTCTGGGTTGCTATGAGACTTCAGCACTTGGTAAATCACTATGTTATAAGTTACTATGTAAGCTCTTAACACCCTAACCCAAAGAGTCAGAAGTCCTTTAAGAAATGAAAATCAAGCATGTCGTTCCCTTTGAGACTTAGAGCCCCACACTTTGGAGAAAAGGATACAGAGAAAGGAAACCCCCAACTCCGGAGAGAAATAGACCAAAGCCCATGAAATCTACTTGAGTGCAAATTAGCCTTTTAAGTTGCTGCTTAGTATCTTACTCAGCTTGATTCCTAACACTTAAGGAAGGAGGGAAGAAAGTGATTGAAACATCCAAAAAGGCAAAATCAAACCATTCCCTCTTGGCTTGGATTCAAAGGAAGGCTGCATATTTAAATAATTTCTCTTTTTGTAGAATTATTGAAGAGATTCCTTTTTACTTTCTTTGCTTCTTCTTTTACTGTTTAAAACTTTTCCTTCCCCTTTGCGTTGCTGGTATTCATTATAGGCATCACATAGGTGAGTATTTGTCTTTAGTAAAAGAATGCAGCCATTTAACTCTATTGTGATATGTTGTCCTATTTCCTCCATATTTTATGTTTATTATCTATTCTTTTAAAAAGTATTTTCTTTATTTACCTTGCCTTTTCACTTATAAGATGAATACTTTTTGTTCTGTGCTAATTTAAGATTTAATCTGTGTATTTTCACTTTACTATTCAGTTCAGTTCAGTTGCTCAGTAGTGTCCGACTCTTTGTGACCCCATGAATTGCAGCACACCAGGCCTCCCTGTCTATCACCAACTCTCGGAGTTCACCCAAACTCATGTGCATCGAGTCGGTGATGCCATCCAGCCATCTCATGCTCTGTCATCCCCTTCTCTTCCTGTCCCCAATCCCTCCCAGGATCAGGGTCTTTTCCACTGAGTCAACTGTTCGCATGAGGTGGCCAAAGTATTGGTGTTTCAGCCTCAGCATCAGTCCTTCCAATGAACACCCAGGACTGATCTCCTTTAGGATGGACTGGTTGTAACTGTCATATATAAACCTGTTTCAAACCTCCTACTTGAATTAACATTTTATCTTGCGGCATATATATTATGTGTATGTATTAGTCATGGTCACTCAGTCGCATCCTACTCTGTGACCCCATGGATTGTAGTCTGGCAGGTTCCCCAGTCCATGGAATTCCCCAGGCAAGAATACTGGAGTGGGTTGCCATTCCTTTCTCCAGGAGATCTTCCCAACCCAGGGATCAAACCCAGGTCTCCTGCATTGCAGGCAGATTCTTTACCACCTGAGCCACCAGGGGACATAGGCATATACTATAATGGAAATAATTATATGGTGTGCATCTATATACTCTACCTAGATTCTACCACCAACTTTTTATTCAACTAAGTGCATAGTTAAGACACTCCTTTTTGAAAATTTATTTGCTGTTTGCAGTAGTGCTTGAACATTTCCATCAACTAAAAAAGTGTATTCAGGCTTTATCGAGCCCTAACAAAAAGAAGTAGTTGAACTGTAGTGTGCCACAGTTACTAAATTTGTGGAGGGAAACTTCCAAGGACCATGAGATTCAGCCTCTCTATACCAGCAGCATCACAGGTAATTCACTATCACAGTGCTGGACCTTCTGAATCAATGTTGTGCTGCCTAACTGAGAATTTTCAGTGTCTGGTATGTGTCTCGAATTTTCAGTGTCTGATACTCAATTTGCTTATCATATGCAATTTGAATGTCATCTGTTACCTTTTCCAGAAGAAAATGTATTAATCTAGCTGTGTACTTTGATAAATTTTCCCCAAGTTGTTAATTTCTAAGTAAACTTCCAGATGGTTAAGTCTCAACCCATTTTTATTGTTGTTGCTTAGAAACTTCCCTTTTCTACTGTGTTTATATTGAGTTTAATTCATTTAAGCTCTCTTAACAGCATCAACATTGGTGTAATAAGTCAGTGAAACACATTTTAAATTATATTATTATTACATCCAAATTATTATTCCCAGAACCTGGAATTCATCACATTGTAAAATGAAAGCATCTGGTTTCAAAATTTTGAAGCATACACATACAGTTATGCAAATAATAAAATAAAGTTCAAATATTGAGAATCATGGAGAAAATTTACTTGTCAAATGTTATAAAAAGTGTCAAAATTAAATTATTTTATAATCAGGTACTATGGCATCCTACTGTCTAAAAGGTGACAAAGATATAAAATTAATGTAAACTGAGGAAAGTTATAGATGACTGTCCCAATAAATCATCTGCACTAAAATAAATAAATGCTTCAGGAGCTCAAACATATTTCAGGATATACATAAATCTAAAACTCTTGGATCTTCAAGATTATGATGTTTTCCAGGTTATCATTCTGGGCCAAAAGTAGATTTGTTTTTTTCTATGTGGCCTTCAAACTGTGTTTTGAAATAGCTTGTATAGCATCTTTGAACAATGGCTGGACTTAGCAGAGGTATATTCGTTGTTGAAGTGAAAGAAACAGTTGTCAGAGAAAGGGTCCTAAAGCAAGTCTCTTCCATTATTCTTCCTTCAGATCCATCCTTAACTACTCTAATATTACATCTTTCATATTCTTTACAGGTAGAATGCTTAAAATTTTTGTTTGTATTGTTTGCCTTACTTCCTCATCTTGCATTTGTTCCTCCTTACCTTGTTACTAGTCTGGCTTTTGCATCCTAAAACCACAGAACCTGGTTTTCTATCATCACTGAAACCGGTCTTCTAATTGGGCACCACTCTGTCAGTTGACAGTTTCCGTTTCTAACCTTGTGGAACTTTTTACAGCGTTCTATGCTGTTGATGACACCTCTTGCAGCAATCTCTCCTTTTTGGAGTACATGTTGCTGCTTTTTCTGGGCTTGCTTCTAATTCCCTGCCTGCTCCCTTCCATTCTTTTTCATAGCCTTCGACCAGACCCTTAAGTGATAGTTTTTCCTTCTGGATTCTATTCTAGGATATCTTCTCAGTCGACACATCATTCTCCAATGATGTCTTCACTTCACTGCCACTGGCATTCATGTCTAAATCAGCAGCTCAGACTTCTGACCCTGAGCCCCACAGAAGCCTACTGGAATTACCTATTTAGGTATCCCCAGGGATCTGAAAGTCAATTTGCCCCCAGATACATTTATCCTCCTTTTCCCCTCACCCTGAATCTACTACTTCCTCTGGCTTCATATTCCATTAAAGGGTACCACTTTCTAAGGTCTGTTCTGGGGTCTCATTTGATAGTTCTCCTTTTCCTGTGGTTTTCTTACCTTGAATAGATTACAGGGTCTCTTTACTCTGCTCTTACATATGTGTCTTAAGCACCATGTCAGCTCCGTTTGTCATGGAAACACTGGTCTAAATGCTCCCCCATGGGCTTCCATTGTATTCTTGATTGCGTCCGTTGAATGTTACTGATCATGACTCTCCTCTGCTCAGAGCTCCTCAGTGGATGTCCACTGGCTTTAGTATGGATCGTCACGCTTCAGCGCCTGCTTACCTCTCCAGCTCCCATCTCTCAGTGCTCCTCTCCCTTCCCCACCACTCTGCTTGCCTATGGCCTTTAACCATCCTGAAGGTGGTTCATTTCTCTTAACCTTCTGTGCCCCCTCGATCCTCTGACCCTATAGACATTCTGTTTCCTCCAGCGTTGCCCATTCCCACTCATACTCAATGGTTCCCAGACACCCTTCAGGTCTTAGCTTAGGCATTACTTGTTTGGAATGGCTTTTCTAGGTTTTTCTTTTCAATGTGCGTCTTTTTGACATGCTCTTTTCTGCATATCCTTGTTTACAACACTAGAAATGTATTATGTTTATCTGTTGCCTCTTCTGAATCCAACTCTCATCCAGTGCTACTACTGATAAAATTCAGAAAAGAAGTCACTCCTAACATATCAGATGCATCATTCATATGAGGGACTGTTCTACAAGTGTTACAGGGAGGATTAAATAAATTAACACAATAACTGTATGGAGTACTGCACTACCAGTAATTAATACAGCAACTGAATGTGCTGGATGCTGTTAATACTATCATACTGATGAGCCAGGCGTGGAGAGGTGAAGTCAACTGCCTAGGATCTCATAGCTAGAAGTGATAATACCAGTATTCCCATGCAGGCAGCTGCATCTCAGGACCGACATTTCTGACCTGAGAGGGCTGGAGACGTTGACATCTTACTGTCACATCTTTGGAATCTAGCATAACTCCTGGCACACAGTAGGTACTAAATTAATAGTTGTGGATGGAAGAATAAGTGTTTGATGTATCTGGACACTGTGTCAAAGTCCTCAGAGTTCGTCAGTTGAAAATGCCACTGCCTCCACGTTGCATTCCTTCTCGTGGTACCGGGCTGCTAGGGAAAACTTTCCCAAGCACCTAACACAGTGGTTTTTCTTGCCTCCTCTACAAAGCTTATAATACCTTACAGGAAACCGGGCAACTCTAATTGCCTATTGGCAGTATTTCCCCGAATGGAAGTTTATTCTTGTTTGCGAATGAATGAAACCAACTTTGGTTGACCCTGAAAAGGAGTTTCTTAGAAGACTGTTGCACAGAATCAACAAGAGGAAGGGACGTTTGCAAAACAGGCCAGACCAAGACAACCTTAGAAAACAGATATGCATATGACCCCTCTGCCTGAACAGTCTTCATTAATTCACTTTAAATACTGTTGCTAGGCATTTCTCCACTGATCTTTGTCTCTCAGTAGATGGCAGTGGCTGTGTCCTCGCAAGACTTTCTTCCCTACTGCGAGCTGCCGTCGTGGACACAAGTTTGTTGTCACTGGGTAATTTGTGTTGCTCTTTTAAACCCTTTTCTGAACGTCTAACTGGCTTCTCTAGTTCTTGGATCTTTACTGTGAGCTGGCTCATTCCTCTTGTGTCCCACTTTTCACTATTTGAGGATTCTCCGAATATGACAATAAAGCAATTTGGATACCTTGTAGTCACCTTTGTTCCCAACAAAAGTACACAGGTAGGAACAGTGCATTCTCTAAAATTGCAAGGAGAGAATGATGAGTGGAAAGAAATCTTTGCACTGTTATCAATTCTTACTCATTCTCTTTTTTAAGTTAATTTTTATTAGAGTATGGTTGCTTACAGTTTTGTGTTAGTTTGTAGTGTAGAGTTAAGTAAATCAGCTATATGAATACACACACACACACACACACACACACATATATATACATACATATATATATATACATACATATATATATATATGTATATGTGTGTATATATCCCCTCTGACCCTCTTTTTTAGATTTCTTCCCCATTTAGGTCACCACAGAGTGCTGAGTAGAGTTTCCTGTGCCATACTATGTTTTCATAAGTGTTATATATTTTATACATAGTAGTGTACGTATGTCAATCCCAATCTCCTGATTCATTCACCTTCTTTCCCACTTGGTATCCATATGTTTGATCACTACATCAATGTCTTTATTTCTGCTTTGCAAATAAAATCATCTATAACATCTTCCTAGATTCCACATATGAATGTTAATGTATGATAATGTTTTTCTCTTTCTGACTTACTTCACCCTGTGTGACCATCTCTAGGTCCACCCACATCTCTACAAATGACTCACTCTCTTTCCTTTTTATGGTCAGGTAATATCCATGGTATATATGCACCACATCTGTATTATTCCTCTGCTGACGGTCATTTGGGTTGCTTCTGTGTCCTGACTATTGTAAACAGTGCTGCAATGAACGTTGGGGTGCATGTGTCTTTTTGAATTATGTTCTCTTTTGAAGTGAAGGAATTGAGTCGGAAGTATTGATCATCCAATGACATCGAATTCTGCTGTATTAAGGAATCACATTCTATATATTCACTATCAGAGTGTGAATCAAGTAGCTACTGTGTGCTGAGTGCTACCCTGGGCACCTGCTCACGGGAAAGGTGGTGCCTCAGCTTTCACGGAGTTTATAGAGCACATTAACTCACTGTTGTTCATTGTTCAGTCACCAAGTCATGTCTAATTCTTTGTGACCCTTTGGGCTGCAGCACACCAGGCCTCCCTGTCCTTCACTATCTCTTGGAGTTTGCTCAAACTCATGTCCATGGAGTCAATGATGCCATCCAACCATCTCATCCTCTGTCACCTCCTCCTCCTCCTGCCGTCAGTCTTTCCCAGCATCAGGGTCTTTTCCCATGAGTTGGCTATTTCCATCAGGTGGCCAAAGTATTGGAGCTTCAACCTCAGTCCTTCCAATAAATACTCAGCGTTGATTTTCTTTAGAACTAACTGGTGTGATTTCCTTGCTGTCCAAGGAAATCCTTGCTCTCAAGAATCTTCTCCAGCACCATAGTTAACTTGCTAGCGATCAGAAATCAAGTGGGCCTATCACAGAAAAACTCTCAGCAGAGGTTTGTAAAATCCAGAAGATTGATGTAGCAAAACATAATTCATTATTCTTTGTTTCAGAAGTTTTGGGGAAAAGTCACTAGATTCAGTTTGACAAAGACTCCAGGAGCTCACTTTTAGTTTCTTCACCTTGAGGGAACCACCTCACTATCTCCTCTGCAGGCCATCTCAGCAGATGGTCTGGAGCCACAAGTACGAGCCACAAATACAAGCCACAGAGTATTTGCCAGGCATGTTTATACAGAAAGTGGTTCTTGTCCAGGCAGCTGGCCATCTGGACAGTGTTCTCTGATCCTCTCCGATGGAGGATGGAGAGGGAGGAGGAGTCTACCAGAGAAGATCCAGAAGTGGCTTTCTGTCTTTCTTTCATTTATGATCCTCTGCAAGCAAGCTCTGACCACTTGTCAGGGTCCAGAGGCAGAACTAAGGCACCAGCAGAATTCCTAGATGCTCAGAACAGTAGCTACCAGGCAGATCCACTGTCAGCCGGTTTCTGAGGGTCCTTATTTCTCTAGTACATCATTTCTCTTCCAGCAGGAAACACACTAAATGTTTAAATCCAGAAACACTGGTCAGTCACTGAGTAACCTCAGTTCCCATTTCGGTCTCTTGTCTATTTCAATAGGAGATAACTTACTTACTGTGGTAACAAATTAAACTGCTGTTTTCCCCTACATAATGGGGGATTTCAGTCATGACTGTTACTATGTTCAGTAATAGTCTATTACTATGTGATTTGAGCTGTTCCCTTAATTACTCTGAACTTCAATGTCTACATCTCTAAAATTGGGAGAAAAAAGTGTCTTCCTCTTTAGTTGTTGATAAGATGGAAGTTTAGTGTGTTTGAAAGCATTTGTAAACTACAAATTGCTTTTCAAATATTCATGCTGTAGCCACTCTTATAAGGAAGATGATAGTTAGAAACCTCAGGTATGACTAAAGGGAAAAAAAGATTAAAGGGATGAAAGAACACGACTTTAGACCAGGCATGAATTTAAACTGTTTTTCTCATCTATAACATGGGGGCATTGATATCTAGTTTACAAGGTAATCTAAGGATTAATGAGGTTCAAGGTAAGACAAAAAATAGATCTCTACTCCCATTTCAAGTGTGTGTAGCTCTGATTAAGTTTCTTAAGCTCTCTGAGCCTCCATTCCTTTATTTTTAACAAGAAGAGGATAATACGTATTTTTCATCACTGCCAAAAGTACACAGTAAGATGATTTACAGAATGCATCTAGCCCAAAGTAGACTTTTTACAATGTAAATGTGAGTTATGTTTGTCTTGCAGTGTTATTTGAACAGGGATAAGCATTTTTGGAATCTTGTGATTGTTTATGGGGAAGGGGTAGACACACCCCTTTATTAATCCCATCTTTATTCTTCCTCAATTTTATGGGGATGATCTGCCCCTAGGAAGTTGATTACAGAAAGAAGGAATAGTTCTCAGCATTTTTTTTTAAATTTTACAATACTGTATTGGTTTTGCCATACATTGACATGAAGCAGCCACAGGTGTACACGATCTCCCAATGCCGAAGCCCCTTCCCACCTCTCACCCCACACCATCTCCCCGGATCATCCTTCTCAGCATTATTGATGGATCCTCTTTAGGTAAATGCTATGAAGAGAGAACAATTAGATATGAAAATATCAGTCAGTGATCCATTTTGCTATTACTGTCTAAGTCTCCTGTTTAACTCTTCCCAATTAACTGATAAATAATAGTCTTTGACTATTAGTCTAAAAAGCTTGTGACTACAAGATCCCTCAGCAAGCATATTCAGTCCTCAGTTTTGGCTTTTTCTGTAAGTTGCTACTGATACTTTTATTGTTTTATATAAACAAATCCAAGGCAGTTCAATGACCACTTCTCCCTATCACCTTAAAACAAGATAGAACACACCAGGCTTCCAGTGAAAATCTCCTTCCTACACATTCATTTCCTAAAGCTTCATTTACTTTGCTGTTGCTCTTTTATGAAGAAGCTTCCCTAATAACTCAATTATTTTCCCCCGTGTGTCTGTATTATAACCATCTTCTCAAACACCCAGTATCGTAATTTTCTTAACCATTTCCCCTTTCACGCTGTATGTAATTTGTTTCTACAAGAATAAAAGGGTTTGTGAATTTTTTTATCATTTAAAATACTTTTAGTTTAAGAGAGAAACAAAGAAAATGACAAATTTTGTTTTTCTTTTGAGCCATCTGAGAATACACAGGTAGTGTGCCTGAATACTTCAACACGAATTTCCTCCAAACAAAAACATTTTCCTTGTTTATAGAATAATCGTAGAGTAGTACGTAAAATCAGGAAATTGATGTTGCTTCATTAGTAACATGCCAATCCAAAGGTTCCATGCAAGTATTGTCAGATAACTCAATAACATCCTTATAGCCAAAGGGTCACACAGTTGTCCTGTTCTTGTAGTCTCCATAAATCTGAAACAGTTCCTGAGTCTTTCCTTAAACTTCTTCACGAGTTTAAGACAGTTATTCGAAGAAAGTCTTGAAAATTAGGACTTGAAGCCTCTCATTGTAGATAGAACTAAGAAATATGTGTGTGTGTGTGTGTGTGTGTGTGTGTGTGTGTGTGTGTGTGTATGAATACCCACATTTACAACTCCTTTCACTCTCTCAAACCATGAGTTGTTATGTTTCAATTCCAGTCTAACACTAGAGTGTCTTTTTAAGTGTCCTCTTTTTCTGGATATGTAGCTCATTTCCCCAACAGTAAGAAACCCGGCTGCCCATATCGTCTCCCTTATTGGAAGCATCTTTTAAACCATCTAGGACACTATCTTTCTTGCTTTGCCCACTTGCACAGGCTTTGGTCCTAATGGCTTCTAAGAACCTTTCACTCTCTCAAACCATGAGTTGTTATGTTTCAATTCCAGTCTAACACTAGAGTGTCTTTTTAAGTGTCCTCTTTTTCTGGATATGTAGCTCATTTCCCCAACAGTAAGAAACCCGGCTGCCCATATCGTCTCCCTTATTGGAAGCATCTTTTAAACCATCTAGGACACTATCTTTCTTGCTTTGCCCACTTGCACAGGCTTTGGTCCTAATGGCTTCTAAGAAAAGAAAAGGGGCAGACAGGTGGACTAGCTTGCTTCTAACTCATTTATTCCTTGGCCTCTAACACACTGTACTACTGTGGGTTCAATTACATGTGTATATCCGTCTCTTTCAGTCTCTTTTCACTTCCATGCTGTCAACAGCCTGGAGGTACCTGAAAATATCTTTTTCCTCTTCCCTTCCTGGGACTGATTTCTGGATTCATACCATGTATGAGTCATCCCTTTGCCGTCAAGTGCTGTCCTCTTTGAACTGTGAGCATCACTGAGTGTCACCTCCTTGATACACTGTGTAATTTTTTATGTCACAGATCTCATACCCTCCCTTTTAAAATACTCACTGACTTCTCACTTACAACAGTGTTTTCAAAGTTTTCATTTTATGTTTTATATTTTATGTTAGAAGCAGATGTTCTTTTTTTAAATGACATCATAGGTGGTGGACCCATTTAAAACATATAAAAGACCTCTTTCTTATAGCAATGCAGCCTTTCAGGACCTTCTATGAGAACCAGTAGTCCACAGCAGGAAATTTTCTACTCTGAAGCTGGTCCTCAGTTGCATGGAATCATTTTAACCTTCATCTTGGGTTCATGATGTGCTATTGTCGTTAATCTAAGGATTGCCTGTTGTTTATTTATTAGTTTAGTGATTTTTAATAACGTACTGAGTACCTAAAAACCCATAATTCCAAGCAGAAGTAGCACCTTAACTTACATTAACTGCATGACTTTCCATATGCCATGCCTCTGGTAACACATACAATATATATGACACATAGTTGGCTCTAGCACAGAGTTTCTCATATGTGGTGTCCTCGGCATTTTGGTCATGCTAATTCTTGTTTTGGAGGCTATCCTGTACACAGTAGGATGTTTAGCAGTATCCGTGGCCTCTATCCACTAGATGCTGGAAAGCAGGTGTAACCCAGTTGTGACAACTGAGAATAACCCCAGACATTGCCAGATATCCTTTCAGGGTTGAGGGGCAGCAAAATCATCCTGGCTGAGAAACACTACTTTTGCAGCTCAAGCCAAGGGAGTTTTTCAAAGAAGTTGTACAAATTGGTATAATCATCAGGAATGTTAGAGATCCTATGTATCTGTACCCTCCGTAATGCTTGCTTTTGTCAGCCTTCTGAATTTTTGCCAATATTTTTGGACATGTCAGCTTAGTTCAATGGAACATTGCCAGATATCCTTTCAGGGTTGAGGGGCAGCAAAATCATCCTGGCTGAGAAACACTACTTTTGCAGCTCAAGCCAAGGGAGTTTTTCAAAGAAGTTGTACAAATTGGTATAATCATCAGGAATGTTAGAGATCCTATGTATCTGTACCCTCCGTAATGCTTGCTTTTGTCAGCCTTCTGAATTTTTGCCAATATTTTTGGACATGTCAGCTTAGTTCAATGGGCTCAGTCATGTCCAACTCTTTGTGACCTCATGGACTGCAGCATGCCAGGCTTCCCTGTCTATCACCAACTACAGGAGCTTGTTCAAACTCATGCCCATCGAGTCGGTGATGCCATCCAACCATCTCGTCCTCTATTGTCCCCTTCTCCTCCTGCCTCCAATCGTTCCCAGCATCTGGGTCTTTCCCAGTGAGTCAGTTCTTCGCTTCAGGCAACTTAACTGTAGCTATATCTCCAGTTACTCCCCTAGTGCTATGCTCTGAGGACCAAGCTATTCTCCATTGGTTAAGTTGGACCAATGTACTACTTTATTTATTCATTATGCAAATATTTGCACAGCAACTGCATGCCAAGATATGAAACTAGCACACTAGGCAAAAGCTACAGTGGTAGTAGAAATAGGTGTGGTTCTTTCTCTTCTGAGCCTGCACACCGGTGGAGGAAACCAACGGTAATCAAATTGCCACCCTGTTTAATGGCATGGGATAGGAATGCAGTTCTGAAGACTCAAAATTGGATGATATGGGTCAGTCAGAGACACAGAGAGGAACAGAGAGGACTGATATTTCTGGAGAGGAGAGAGGGAGGGCATTGTGGCATAAGGTGATGCAGGAGATATAAATGAGTGTCCTACCAGGCAGGGCCCTGTTTACCATGTACAGGAGTTTGGATGGTAGCAAAAGAAATGTGAAAAGCTGATATAACAAGATGTCCCAGGCTAGGTAACTTCAATGATGGTAGTTCATTTTCTCACAATTCTGGAGACCGGAAGCCCAAGATCAGGAGGCTGTTAGGGCTGGCTTCCCCTGGAGATCTTTCTGCTTGGTTTTCAGTGGCGGCCTTCTGACTGTGTCCATTCCTCTGTGTGTGCACATTCCTGGTATCAGTTCCTCCTCTTATATGTACACTGGTCATATTGGATTAGGACCCCACCTTTATGACCTCATTTAACCCTAACTAACTCCTTAAATGGAGAAGGTAATGGCACCCTACTCCAGTACTCTCGCCTGGAAAATCCCATGGGCAGAGGAGCGTGATAGGCTGCAGTCCATGGGGTCACAAAGAGTCAGACACACCTGAGCGACTTCACTTCACTTTTCACTTTCATGCATTGGAGAAGGAAATGGCAACCCCCTCCAGTGTTCTTGCCTGGAGAATCCCAGGGACGGGGGAGCCCGATGGGCTGCCGTCTATGAGGTCGCACGTAATCAGACACACCTGAAGCGACTTAGTAGCAGCAGCAGCAACTCTTTAAAAACTGTCTCCAGACATGGTGACATTGAAGCTTAATGTGAATTTGCCTCTGACTTCCTATGAATTTGAGAGGGACTCAATTCAGTCCATAATACCATCGAAATACTTGAAATAGGGGAATACTTTGATCAGTTGGTTATTAAAGAAACAAAATAAAACAAAAACAAACAAGCAAAAAAATATCACTGAAGGTTGAAGGAAAATAGTAAACAAGCAAACAAACAAACACTGTGGAAACCCATTTGAGGGGTTAGGGTACCAAGAAGCGGGGTGCTTACAGAGATGGGCAAAGAGAATGTGATGAGAGATTCATTTAGAAGCTAAAGTTGACCTGACATCTTGATGGAGAGAGACTGGCCAAGAAAGAGATAACTGATCTGGTTTGGGCAGCTAACTGCGTTGTGGTGCCAGCTGATGAGACTGGAGGTGGTTAGGAGGAAGTGACAGGGCTCCGGGTCAGGGACAGACATGTGCAGCATGTGTCTGGACTTGGTTCAGGTGGTTTCTTTGGCCTAGAATGCCACTCCCCCACCCCTACCACGTTATGTCTCTCTTCTTCATCTTTAAGAGTTCCACTCATCTCTCAAGATGCACACTGAATATTGCTTCTTTCCCTCCGACCCTTTGATTTTGTCCCCTCTCCCCTTGCCTGTCTCATATCCTGCATTTATGACTATCTGTGTTGATCCCTTGTTTATCCTAAATGGACTGAAGAGGTATTATTTCTTCCATCAGAGTACAGATACTCTGTTTCTAGATCTCATCTGCTTTCCAAATGGGAACTTCCTCTATACCAGGAATATGTTTGGATTACCCTTTTACTGATATTTCTAGAATTTATCAGTGTCTTATAAAGAGGTGAACCAAATGAGTTTTTCAGATTGTTTTCACTGCCAAGGGAGAAAATTGTTCATCAGAAGGGAAGGAGGAGGTGGATTTGAGGAAATCGGTCCCCAGTCACAATCAACTCTGATGATTTCTGGTCAGCCCTGGTCTGGCCCCTGGCCACCTCCCCTCCATTGGCGGTGGGCAGACTTGGCGTCCTTTGTGGGTTTTCTTTTGCTCCTGACCTAGACTGTCTGCCTCTGCTTCATTAATTCATTCATCCATTCACTCCTTGATTCATTCATTCAATAACTCAGTCTTTCATTCAGTATTTAAGTCATAGGCCCACATCTAGGTTCTGAGAATATAGCGAGGGCAAGAAATGATTAAAATATCGGCCTTATTGGGAAAAATGAGACCCAAAGCTTGAGTGGAGTTTTGTCAGTGATTCCCAGTCCCATGAAGAGTGGGCTCACTGGCTTTGTCATTTTCCTTAGCAGAACTATGGGATATATAAAGATATAAAGAGTTGGTGGTGGAAGCTCTGAAAGGAAAAGAGCTTCTCCATCTCCATTTCTGGGATGGAGCAGTGGGGAAAGCTGAATGTTTATCTTTGGGAGTCATTATCCAGCACCCAGGACATGCTCCCTGCCTGTCATGTGACTTCAGTTAGACAACATTTCCCACTTCTTTGGTATCTGAGATTCTAATCTGTGCAAAGTACAGGTCAGTCAAGATCATCTCTAAGGTGCTTCATCTTTTATAACTGCTCACCTATGGACACAGTGCAAAGTGAAAAAGAGGATGTGCTTTCTGTGTGTATAAATCCATACATTCAGACATATGAGAGCCTACAAATCCCCAGATAGTCATCATTTACATTAACTTCCAAATTCCCTTCCAAATCGCTGAACAGCCACCTTGGTTTCTTGATCAGTCCTTATTCCTACTTCTTCTCATTGAGAGTAAAAGTCTGGTGAAAAGTAATCAACTATCTAATGATAAAACCATTAAGCTTTCTTTAAAAAATGAATCCTGCAGCAGCAATGCAATAAAAAGTAAGAGAGGATGTGTTCGCAATTCACTGAAGCATAAAACTGAATTAAATATCACAGTGTCTATTTTTTTTTTTAATTTTAAACAATGGAAAGACTGCTATTTAAGGCATTAATCCTTAAACAAAGGGGTATTGTCACGGTCCTAAAATAAAGTCATGTATGTTCAAAGGTAAAAGGAAGCTCCAAATTAGAAAAATTTTAAATCATCTAGAATCCTCAAAGAAGATATACATATACATTTGCCTGGATTCTCTGAGAAGTAAGATGAATGCCTCCGAGCTCTGAATCAACAGTGTTGACATTCTCTATCCATTCCTGTTAACTCAGATGGAAATAATACTTTGCTCCTCATAGTATAAATCTCCCCATCTGTTGATTTTTTAAATCACCATTACTGAGTAAAAGAATTTCCTTCAAAAACAAATAGAGCATGAAGAATACTTGATAATAATATAGTAGGAAAAAACCTTTCAGTTAGGAAAATATAACAGAAATAATACACCCCATAAATCTTTTTCTTGGTGGTATATAACTTGTGATGGGACTGTTTACCCTCACACCTTATTACAGTAGTTTTTTTCCTCACATGACTTAATGTGCCTTGGTACAAATAGCTGACAAAAGAAGAGAAGCAAAAAGGAAAGATATACCCATCTGAATGCAGAGTTCCAAACAATAGCAAGGAAAGATAAGAAAGACATGCTAAGTGATCACTTCAAAGAAATAGATGAAAACAATAGAATGGGAAAGACTAGAGATCTCTTCAAGAAAATTAGAGATACCAAGGGGACATTCCATGCAAAGATGGGCACAATGATCGACAGAAATGTTATGAACCTAACAAAGCAGTAGATATTAAGAAGAGATGGTGAGAGTACGCAGAAGAACCATACAAAAAATATCTTAATGACCTGGATAACCATGATGGCTAGATCACTTACCTAAAGCCAGACATCCTGGAATGTGAAGTGAAGTAGGTCTTAGGAAAAATTTTAAACAATGGAAAGACTGCTATTTAAGGCATTAATCCTTAAACAAAGGGGTATTGTCACGGTCCTAAAATAAAGTCATGTATGTTCAAAGGTAAAAGGAAGCTCCAAATTAGAAAAATTTTAAATCATCTAGAATCCTCAAAGAAGATATACATATACATTTGCCTGGATTCTCTGAGAAGTAAGATGAATGCCTCCGAGCTCTGAATCAACAGTGTTGACATTCTCTATCCATTCCTGTTAACTCAGATGGAAATTAATACTTTGCTCCTCATAGTATAAATCTCCCCATCTGTTGATTTTTTAAATCACCATTACTGAGTAAAAGAATTTCCTTCAAAAACAAATAGAGCATGAAGAATACTTGATAATAATATAGTAGGAAAAAACCTTTCAGTTAGGAAAATATAACAGAAATAATACACCCCATAAATCTTTTTCTTGGTGGTATATAACTTGTGATGGGACTGTTTACCCTCACACCTTATTACAGTAGTTTTTTTCCTCACATGACTTAATGTGCCTTGGTACAAATAGCTGACAAAAGAAGAGAAGCAAAAAGGAAAGATATACCCATCTGAATGCAGAGTTCCAAACAATAGCAAGGAAAGATAAGAAAGACATGCTAAGTGATCACTTCAAAGAAATAGATGAAAACAATAGAATGGGAAAGACTAGAGATCTCTTCAAGAAAATTAGAGATACCAAGGGGACATTCCATGCAAAGATGGGCACAATGATCGACAGAAATGTTATGAACCTAACAAAGCAGTAGATATTAAGAAGAGATGGTGAGAGTACGCAGAAGAACCATACAAAAAATATCTTAATGACCTGGATAACCATGATGGCTAGATCACTTACCTAAAGCCAGACATCCTGGAATGTGAAGTGAAGTAGGTCTTAGGAAGCAAAGCTAGTGGAGGTGATGGGATTTCAGTTGAGCTATTTCAAATCCTAAAAGATGATGCTGTTACAGTGCTGCACTCAATATGTCAGCAAATTTGGAAACCTCTGCAGTGGCCAGAGGACTGGAAAAGGTCAGTTTTCATTCCAATCCCCAAAAGGCAATGCCACAGAATGTTCATACTACCACACAATTGTACTCATTTCACATGCTAGCAAGGTCATGCTCAAAATCCTCCAAGCTGGGCTTCAAGAATACATGGACTGAGAACTTCTAGATGTACAAACTGGATTTAGAAATGGCAGAGGAATCAGAGGTCAACTTGCCAACATCTGTTGGATCATAGAAAAATTAGAAAATTCCAGAAAGACATCTACTTTTGCTTCATTGACTATGCTAAAACCTTTGACTATATGGATCACAACAAACTGTGGAACATTCTTCAAAAGATAGCAATACCAGACCACCTTATGTGCCTCCTGAGAAAGCTGTATGGAGGTCAAGAGGCAACAGTTAGACCTGGACATGAAACAACAAACTAATTCCAAATTGGGAAAGGAGTATGTGAAGGCTGTATATTGTCACCTTGCTTATTTAATTTATATTCAGAGTACACTATGCAAAATGCCAGGTTGGATAAATCACAAGCTGGAATCAAGATTGTAAGGAGAAATGTCAATAACCTCAGATGTACAGGTGATACCACCCTTATGGTAGAGAGCTAAGAGGAACTAATGAGCCTCTTGATGAAGGTGAAAGAGGAGCGTGAAGAAGCTGGCTTAAAGTTCAAAATTCAAAAAATGAAGATCATGGCATCCAGTCCCATCACTTCATGGCAAGTAGATGAGGAAACAGAGAGAGACTTTATTTTCTTGGCCTCCAAAATCACTGCAGATGGTGACTCAGCCATGAAATTAAAAGATGCTTGCTCCTTTGAAGAAAAGCTATGCCACACCTAGACAGCATACTAAAAAACAGACACATTACTTTGTCAACAAAGTTTTGTATAGTCAAAGCTATGTGTTTTCTAGTAGTCATGTATGGATGTAAGAGTTGGACCATAAATAAGGTTGATTGCCAAAGAATTGATGCTTTGGAGCTGTGGTGTTGGTGAAGACTCTTGAGAGTCCCATGGACTGGAAGGAGATCAAACCAGTCCATTCTAAAGGAAATCAGTCCTGAATATTCATTGGTAGGACTGATGCTGAAGCTGAAGCTCTAATACTTTGGCCACCTGATGTGAAGAGCTGACTCATTAGAAAAGACCCAGATGCTGGGGAGGATTGAAGGCAGGAGGAGAAGGGGACGACAGAGGATTAGATGGTTGCAAGGCATCATGGACTCAATGGATATGAGTTTGTGCAAGG
Source organism: Madoqua kirkii (assembly GCA_006408675.1). NCBI lineage: Eukaryota > Metazoa > Chordata > Mammalia > Artiodactyla > Bovidae > Madoqua > Madoqua kirkii. The sequence goes on from SJYC01034659.1 coordinate 63,526, forward strand.
TCTGGGAGTTGGTGAAGGAAAGGGAAGCCTGGCATGCTACAGTCCATGGGGTCACAAAGAGTCTGGCATGACTGAGTGACTAAACAACAGCAGTCCCCCAAACCCTGACTTTCTCATCTCTAGAAGCACTATTCCAAGCAGATCATATTACCTCACAGGTAAACTGTGTGGGTAGCAAGGTTAAGGCTATTTCATGAGAAGTGATGAGGAAGATCAAGGTTATTGCCGATATTGGAGTCTACTCATGCTGGCTAAGCAGGAAGAAAGTAATCACAGAGCATTAGGTAACTTACAGAATTTCCAGGAGGACCAGAACCTAAACTTAGACCTACACAATCAAGATCATGCAGCTGGGAGAGATGCCCTACCACAGCACGGACCATTCTCAGTGAAACCCTACTCTTGTCCTTCATGTCACTTGCTAACAGTAATGCTGAGGACTCAGAAGAACCATACACTTTCCCCATCATGCTTGGCGCAAGGTCCCCTCTCTCTGCATTCTGCCACCTCCCCATACTGCTCATAATTAGATTCCAGTTTGATGAAACTTTGTCAGTCTGACTGAACCTAGGTCACCTGCACACCTTACTGCAAGGGCATCTCGGGAATGTAGTTCTCCACTGAGAGGATGTCCTACCAACAGGGGGCGAGAGAGGGGCCTGCAGGAGGCTACCTGCTGTAGGCGAGCACCTTTATCATGACATTTCCCTATTTTCCCAGCTCCTCACATTCAGGTCCCTTTAAAAAATTAAAGAAAAAATGGTTCATTGGAAAGAATGCCATTCAGCAATATGAAACTTTACTTAATATACTTTGCAGGTATCTGTAAATACAGTGATATGAGGAGGTGTTAGGGAAAGTATTTGCTTCTTAGAACTCATGGGTTCTAGATCCAGATACATCTTTTTTCCTATCTAGTGATATTGGAAATTCATATATTTAACAAATATTTGAGGTCTTTTTTCAATCCTGGGTGTTCACTGGAAGAACTGATGTTGAAGCTGAAACTCCAGTACTTTGGCCACCTGACGCAAAGAGGTGACTCATTTGAAAAGGCCCTGATGCTGGGAAAGATTGAAGGCAGGAGGAGAAGGGAATGACAGAGGATGAGATGGTTGGATGGACATGAGTTTGAGTGAACTCTGGGAGTTGGTGATGGATAGGGATGCCTGGCTTGCAGCGATTCCTGGGGTCGCAAAGAGTTGAATATGACTGAACTGAACTGATATTAGCTATTTAACCTCTCCCAGACTAAATATTTTCTATTAAGCTGTAGCTGTCTGAAATTAACCAGGAAACTATTCCCACTGCCACCACCACATCCACTGTCCCACGGAAAACAAAACAAAACGGAGAATAAGAACTTATTAACTTGGGAAAGATAACTCACCAGATCCAAGCAGAACATTTAGTAAATAGTTGTAAGCAAGCCCTGGAATCTGGAACTGGGATTGAAGGCATTCGAGATCTGGATTCATTACTGTTTGTCTCTGCCTGTCTCTCTATTCCTCTTTATGTTTCACTTTTATTTGTTCCTATTTGGCTTCACTCTAATGACAGACCTTCCTGATAGGACAGATGAGGGTACATCCAACATCCTGAAAATCACACCTTCTAGCCAAGAAATCCTGTAGGAAAGGGATCCCCTTCTCTGTTATCTGTAAGTAACCTTAGGGAAGGACTCTGATTGTCCCTACTTGTTCTATGACTTTCTATTTGGATTACTGTTAGCAAAGGGGATGGCCAGCCCTGATTGGCTATGCCTAGGTCACATGTTTTCCCTGGGGATGGGTGGATGTTTTGTGATTACTCCTTTAAAATCTTACTTGATAGTTTCTCTTCCGGTGGGCCACATGGCTGCTAATAACATTCTTGTAGCCTATTTTCCCCAACAGATGTTAATAAAATCCGTACAAGATACATTAATATTCAGTATATTTGCTGTGGGAGTAATATACATTCCTGACCCTTTGATAACAACTTTGACAAAATGGTTTTGTAGTACTTCTCTCACCTCTTTACTGTGTTGGTGTCATATTTGGAGCAAGAAAGAAACCTAGTTTGTTGAAAACTATTGAAATTTAGGCTTTGTTTCAGCAGCACTGCTGAACTTAAGCTGACCAATAAAACAAAATTCTTCCCTCAAGTATTTGCATATTAAACCTATGGAAGGATGCTACAGGCTGTGCTGTCCAGACTTGGAGCCAGTTGCCATCATTGGAGGGGTCAGGAATATGATTGGCCAGCTTAGGAGGTCACATGCATAATTCTTGGACCAGTCAGGGATGGTTTAGTGATGGTGGGTTGGAGGTGGGAAGTGCACTTTTGACACTATCAGAACTTTATTGTATGGCAGTGGGCCAGGTAGAAGGTGGAGGGAGCAAAAAGTTTGGGTAGATACAAGCCTCAAGAGGAAACAAAGGATAATGCTGCTAAACACAGCCTATTCACTATGATTTCCTCCTTCCTCCTCATTAAATTTCCAAGAAAAATCCCAACTTACCTCTCAGAGTTGCTAGTTCCTCTCCCCATATGTACAGAAGTTTGTGGATAGGTGTCACTGAAAAGGTTCTTGGGAACAGATGATTTCATTTGGGCATTGGTCTTTCCTGAGGTAAGAGGCAGAAGTTAATTTCATACTTCTCTTCCAGGAGGCTGGGGCCATTGTGTGCTTTATTTTTTATCAAAGACTAAGGGAGCGTTTCATCTGCTTTTATAAACATCATTCACCCATTTTAGTTCCCGGAAGGCTTGATTGAAGCAAAAGCTGAACCTGAAGGAGAAGAAAATGATAGATCCGTCCTTTCACCTGCATAAATATATCTCTGTTCTGTCTGTTGTCCCAGACCTGCCTTTGCCTCAAGACTGGACATGCCTGGGAGTGTGTCATCCACACATCTGTGGCCACCTTACCTTGGTGGCAAGCATTTCCTTTAGCAACTGTGCCTTTCAGAACTCTGCTGGACTGATCGAGGGCCAGCCACTGGTTTGTGCTGACATTTGTAATCAGGAATAAATTGTACACTACACTTAATGAAAACACCATTAAAAAAAAAATTAAAACCTGGGCCCTTGTATTGTTGTTCGGTCGCTCAGTTGTGTCTACCTCTTGCGACCCCATAGACTGCAGCACCCCAGGCTTCCCTGTGCTTCACTGTCTCTGTGAGCTTGCCCAAACTCATGTCCATTGAGTCTGTGATGTCATCCAAACGTCTCATCCTCTGTCATCCCCATCTCTTCCTGCCCTCAACTTTTCCTTTGTGACAGAGGACTAAATGAACATCTTATATTGTCTTGTGTTGTTGAGATTTAGTGTCTAGCAGATGCATTTCCTTAGAATTGCCTTTGGGATTTAAAACATGAATTATTATTGTTAAAGTATAATTGAGGGCCCCTCTTCCTGGTGGCTCAGAGGTTAAAGCATCTGCCCACAATGCGGAAGACCTGGGTTCGATCCCTGGGTCGGGAAGATCCCCTGGAGAAGGAAATGGCACTCCACTCCTATATTCTTGCCTGGAGAGTCCCATGGAGGGAGGAGCCTGGTGGGCTACAGTCCACAGGGTCGCAAAGAGTTGGACACGACTGAGCGACTTCACTTTCACTTTCACTCCGCCATACACAGATCAATAACTGTAATAAGCTGAGTCATCCTTATTCTTGAGCACAGGTGTTCTGATGACGCAGAGTCCTCACTGCCATCTAATATCTAGTGTTGGATTGTTCCTTTCTGAAGTCTGGTGGGCCCTCTACTGCTTACTGGGACAGAGCAACTAAAGTAGAAGGGCACTGTATCTTCTATTATTAACGATGTTCCTGTTGAACCCATATGAGAACTAAAATTTTGAAGACTGTGTTGTATTTCTACTTGTTTTATCCACCCTGGAGAACTGAAACATGGTGAATGCAAAAACTTTTTTTTTCCTTGTGCCTAATGGGATACAATATAGTAACTCCACATCCTTATTACAAATGGAGAAATGAGCTCTAGAGGAAGATAACATTCCTCCAGGAGGTGAAACCAAGAATGAGTAACGATGGAGCTGGGGTAAAGGTCTCATTTCTCTGCCTCTTCTTTCTGGTGCACCATCATTTTCCAGATTGCAGGAGCTTCTGTTGGTGATCCTTGAGATGAGTTTAGAGGGCCCCATGCTGAAACAGTAACTCCCTCTTCAATTCTCTTTCAGACCCCAAATAGATGTTTTAGTTCATTGTCAGACCATAACTCTTGAGAACTCTTGCTAATCTCTGTGTAGCAGAGACAGTGAGCCTCATTAAATTCTGCTAGATTTAGTAGCATAGCTTTGTTTCCATTGAATTTATTTTCATAAGTTACCTTCTCTGTTTGAGAAGTGATACTGATTTTATGTTTGCAATAGCTATATAAAGTTACTTTTTAAAATAGAAATTTAGTAGAAAGTGAGTTCATTCAAAGGAAAGCATTAAGAAATAGAGGAGGCATGGGGATATGATAACAACGTATATTTTCTCATGGCTGTCGTTTCAGAAATATGCGGTTGCATTAGACTGCTTTTCAAACAGGGTTTGGAAACAACTGGCCACCAGTCTTTATCTTTTTGCATCTTCCTCCCTTCCTCCCTCCCTCTGTCCTTCCCTCCCTCTCTCCCTCCCTTCCTTCCTTTCCAGTGTCTTAGGCCATGGTCTCACGCCTTTCCTGATTCACTGAATTCCATTCAGTCTTTGGCTACTTTACATGATCCTCTTAAGGCAACTCCTATCCTTGTAGAAGCATTAAATAAACAAACACACAAGCAAGCAAAGAAATCAAAAGTCGAACAACCTTGAAACATGGCGATTTTGCTTTACTTTTAAAAGTGTGTATGTTGACTGGAATCTAGTAGAGAAAAGACAGCTTGTGAGAAGAACATTGTTTCTCAGGATCTGCATTTTTATACCTTGCAGGCATAGGTTCTCTTAGCAGCCTCTTGCAGGCATGGTTCTATTGTGAATGATGACTAGACGAAAGGCTGCCTCTGCCGGCTCTTTCTAAAGCTTTCAGACTGCCTGCCCAGGCTTCAGGGAATAGAGCTGCTCATCTGCATTTATTAGGAAAGGTCTGTTAGGCTGCCCCTGCCTTGGTGGCAGCACCAGTGTAAGTTCTCATTAACCTCAGGTCACTGCTGCTTCTGGAATGCTCACTGTTTGGTGTGCTCAGTGGTGAGCCTGGTGCATGTGATATCTTCTTGACATCTCTAGAGGTTTCTGTTCTTATTTTATAGCAATGGAAACAGAGGGGCCCACTTGCTCATATTTGCTCTTATTTTCTGAGTATTCCATCCTTATGCATAAAGCATGGCTACAGTTCTAGATTCTGTGCTAGGAATTCACTTATCAACCCCATCTAGGCTCTCCCTAGTTAAGCAGTTTATTGAGTACTTACATGTGCAAGAAAGCTGAGTCACAGAAATAAGTCATGCGCCACACTCTAAGTGACTCTCCAGCTGGTCCAGGACACATGCATGTAAGCAGATCCATCGTGATACTGTTTCAGGGAGCAGTTAGATAGAGGAAGGCAGATTGAACTTGACTTTGAAGGGAGAAGAAAGTAGGCCAGATAAAGAATATAGGAGGAGCAGCAAGGCCCCGATGTGTGTAGACTTTCCATGTCCAGCGGCTTTAGCTGTGATAATGAGGACAGTGACTGTTTTTTGAATGTCTACTATGTGGTTTGCATAGTGTTGAAGACATCACATCTCTTAACTCATTGAAGACTATATAACAGCTATGGGGTAGCTATTAGAATACCAAATTTTCATAAGAAACTGAGGGCTGGATCTGTTAGTCAAAGCTGTTGTTTCAGAAGGAAGGCACGGAGAAGCAGGGAACTAAAACTTCCATTCCTAGGTAGCTGCTGATACAGTTGAATGAGACTAGCTTCTGGAGTCTTCTGTGGAGACGTGTGCTGAGGGCACACCCCAGCCTTCTGGACAGGAATGACTGGCACGGGTTTGAAGAGTGGAGGGCAGGGGTATGAACAATGTGTGATCTCAGAGGAAAGGGGCTGTGTGAGTGGGGCATGCATGAACTGTGAGCAACAAATGGCTTCATGAGATTTAGACTGAATGAACCCTCTTCAAGCCCTCACCCCCATTTCAAACCTGACCATTTCACACCCTTTTCATTCTTCATGCACTGACAAATCTGCTTGTCGTCTATATACCCTTCTGACACGGCACCTTCCAATATATACCAGCTTTTTCTTTCAAAAGTATGGCGTTGACCATTTCAGTTCCCGTAACCTGGAGTCTAAGCTCATGATTCGAATCCTTGGCCCTTTTTCCTGTCACTATGAAGTGTGGCTCTCTAATACATCCTCAAGAAATTGGTTACTTCTCAACATCACCCCGTAATCACCACAGATACATAAGAATTAAAGAGACTTTAAAAAAATATCATTTAACCTTCTCTTATTTATAAAGACAGCCCTTTGAATGCACTTGGCCTTGATTTGACAGGCATCATAGACTGTGATTGCATGTCTACTCATTTCATACTTGCAGCTTCCCAGAGATGATGCCTATGATCTTGGCAAACTTAGTGAATTAATTTTCATGTGTTAAAAAGGAACATGTAAACCACATCCTTCTGACTAATACATCACCATCAACAAAACGGGTATGCACTCTGAGCGGTGGCCTTTGGCTATCCACTTCTGCCCTGTACAGGAGAGGTAAATCTGTCTGATTCAGGGTTAATAACAGGGAACGCACTTGCCCGAAGATTAAAGCCATATTCTCCTAAGAGCTTTCTCAGTAGTACACTAAATATTCCAGTTTCCATCTGTCAGTGCCTTTTATCTTAATTCTCATCTGGTTCCTATTCTGATCATTTGCTTATTTTTCCTCAGATTCTTGTCTTGCTCATTGCCCTCTCTTGATGACAGGGTCCTGACCCTTTAAACTACATTTCCAGCTTTGTTGCTGATGCCTTCTGGCTGATTCAGCAAGGATAAGCACTAGTGGGGTATTAGAGGGCAAGAGAAAGGAGGAGGCCAGGAGGAAGGAGAAAGCTAGGGTATTTTCTCTTCTCACTGCTTGAGATGTAGCTTCCAGCCATGGTTCCTGCAGACAGACCTTAGTTTCAGCTCCTACCACCTAGCTTCTCTCTGTGTGGGTAGGTACCTTCCAGAAATCTCCAGTGTGATGTTTGTTTCCACGGGAGATACCGACTCCTGGGCTTCCTGTCACCGTCTCCTACTGTCACTCCAGCCCTAAAGGAGGTAGCGGCTTTTCCACATGCTGATCTCTGTATTTCTAGCACCTTTTTTGTTTGCTTTTTAAGCTTTTCTAACATTGTTAAAACAATTCCTCATATTTAGTCCTCTCTGGGAAGCTATCTGGTGTGAGTTTTCTTTTCCTGCCTGGACTTTGATGGACATAGTCCCTGATTCAGAAGGGGAGAAGGAAACTCAACATTGTATTGATTACTTGAAGTGCTATCCATATCCAAGTTGAAATCCAGACCTTCCTGGTTTGATATAACATCATTGACTAAATAAACACAATATACTTCTCATACCTCAATAGTGGTCTAGAAAAAATGGATAAGATTAATGATCTGAACACAAAAGTATAATTACAGATACTATTGGAGGATATTTACTATATAGTCTTGGTAAGAGATGTGCAAGTCTTCATTTTACAACTAAGGACACTGGTGTTCAATGGGGCTTCATAACACATATAAGAACAGAAACTCCTAGAAATTTCAATCCTGAAAAAACAAGGACCTTGCTTGTCTCTGCTATTACTGTGTCTTCAGAAACTCGAAATATTTGTCACATGGTGAGGTATCTACATCACAGTGCCGACAAATGGTAGGATGAGAATGTATGTATAGTGCACCCAGCCTATTGGCTTACTGTTTACCATTTGTGACTTCACAAGGATCTCAGCTGACTGATGCTGAAGACACATGGAGTTGTAGGGGACATCTGCGGGGTGGAGAATCAGAACATCACACCACCAGTGGTGAAGCAGGACTGTTTAGGCCATTTGTAGGCTGTGGTTACCTTGGCGATGAGATACAAATGCTCACTGGGTTATAAAGTAGTCCACTTAGGCAAATGTGACTTTATTAAAAACACACACGCACAGACATATATATATATCTCTATAAGAGTGTCGTAGGGATAAAGAGACATGAAAAAAAAAGTTTGTCCCACCCCAAATACAAAGCAGACCAGAAAACAGAAAAGAGTATCTCTAAATGAAAAGATAACACTGAGGCCTGCTAACACAAGGTGTAGCACTCTACTTTGTCTCATGCTGTTTCTGTTGTATCTATTTGATAATTATTTCAGGGTTATTTATATAGTTTCTTTTTTGTTGTTGCATCCTAATCATGGAAGAAAAATGGCATAAAGAAAGCAAAAGTATTGCAGCCCCTACAGAGTACTATATATGTGTATGTGTGTGTATATATATGTATGTACACACACACACATGTATCAAAGAAGTGTGATGTGATCAATCAACCTGATTATAATTTGACTATTTTATGTTATTTTTTTTTTGCCAGTGAGAACATAAAAATGGAAATAATCCATTTTTAAACAAATTATGATAAACATTTTCCACTTAAACAATATTTAACGTTGTGCAAGACCCAATGGACCTGAGGAGGCCCACAGATGTTTAGTAATTGAAATATTTCTATGTTATTACCACAAGCCACCCAAGGCCCTCCTCTCATTGCTCCTGCATTGCTCCAGGTTCCAGAACTACCAGGGCCTCCACAACCTTGCTTCAGCATCAGTTTTGACTGATTAAGACTCAGGTTGTATTGCTTGTTAAGTCTTTGAAATGTTAGCTCTATAAGCATTTTTTTTTTGTAGATAGCAGAACTACAGAATAATTGTATGAAGGGAGAACAAGATGGTGGAGAGGTAGGTGGATGTGGAGTATGTCTCTCTTCGTAGATACATCGGGAATATACTTTCAGACACAGAAGTGCACGCAGGGCACCAGCTGAGAGCGGACAGGAGTACCTGACCAGTGGAAAAGAATATATAGACCCATGCAAAACTCGGGAAGATGAAGGAACTAGGGGGAAAACAGGAGTGTTAATAGGACTGGACCTGGCCTCGGCCACTGGGGGAATTGAAGCGGGGGTCTGATCCTGATACCAGGGCAATTATCTGAGTCAGAGGAGAAACATTCAAGGCTGAGAGTGAAGCAGCTGATCTGTGGCAGCCTAAATGGAATGAGAATCAGACAGTCCTTGCCGCAGCCATACATACCCCAGTAGGGACGCAGGTCCCCTGGAAGACGCAGGGGCTAGGAGTTGGAGTTTAGGGATTGTGGAGCAATCCCAGGGCGAGGGCTGCTGTTGACTGCGGAGAGACAGACCAAGGGGATGTGAGGGAGGAGATTGTGGTGGGGAATGCCTGTGGAGGAAAGTCAGGCAGCCATGGAAGGAAGGCAATACTGCTGAGTCACTCACTGGAGGTGGAGCCATCGCCATAGCCTCTCTTTCTCCACGTGCCAGTATAGGCAGCTGAAAAATAGAGGCTGGCCCATCAAATGCCTGATGTGCTGAGCTACAGAGTAGGACCCCAGCCAGGGTGCTCCTTTAAGTGACTGATGCCTGAACTACAGAGTAGGGCCCCAGCCAGGGGCCTCCCCTCTCCGTGCCTGATGTGCCGAACAACAGACAAGGACCCCAGGCAAGGGAACCCTCTAAATGCCTGAACGGGCTGAGCTACAGAGAAAGATTGGCCAAAGAGGCCTTCTGATCGCCAGCTACAAGAGGATCGAAAAAAACTCTGATAGGGCCATAACTCCTGAAGTGAAAGAAGTCTGTGTCCCTGCATGCTTGGCACCGCCAGGGTCCCTGCAAGCCAAGCACCTGCACCACCTTCACGCTCAGCTCTCACTGGGGCAGAGCTGCCACAGGCAAAAAGTCTTAGGTCTATGCACACAGGGTCACTTTGGTCGTGTCTGACTCTTTGCAACCCTGTAGATTGTGGCCTGCCAGGTTTCTCTTTCAGGGACGGGGTTTCTTCCTGCAAGAATACTGGAGCATATGGGCCAATACTGGTTTCCTGCTGTCCTAGCTGCCAACTCCCCTGAGTTCCTGGTGCTGCCAAAACCCCTGAGACCCAAGCAGCTGCACCGCCTCCACACCTGGCCCTCATAGCGGCAAACCCAAGCCCTCCAGGGCAGCCTCAGGAGCAAACCCCAGTGGATGATCCACATGCAGAGGTGGAAATAAAAATACAGTTGAAACCCAGGGGCAGTGTGGATTAGGAAGAAGACCCAAAACCTTCCCACCAGCTGTACAAACTACAGATTAAATCCAGATGATCAACTAAGCAAACTCTGTGTCGATGGAATATATAAAAGGTCATTGAGAGCTCCCACAAAAGAAAACGCACTAGCTCTGATAGCTGTGGACACTGGAAGCAAGAACACACAGGAGAACCAGATTAGAATCTGAGCAGCCGCCACAGCAGGTCCAGAGATCAGCACAGTGTTGGAGGGCATCCTAGGGAGGGGAGGTGGACTGTGACTCCCAGAGACGGAAATGACTCTGACAGCAGTGACTCAAGAAAGACATTTATTACTCTTGTGTTTTGACTTGATCTGTAGATTCTTCTGGATTTTTTTTCCTTTTTGTTCATTCATTCTCCCATCTGTTGTAGTTGTCAATTTTATTGGAGCTATGAAATCTAGTTAGCCTTTTTAGTTTTTTTTTGTTGTTTCCTCAGTCACATTTTTTGTTGTTGTTTTAAACCTCAGTTCTGTGGCATTTATCTTTTTTTTTTCTTTTCTCTTGTTTTAATTTTAACTTTTAGTTTTTTAAATCTGTTGCTATTTTCCCCCTACATTTATTCCTTTGTTTGCTTTTTCTACTGTTCTTGTCCCCTTGCAGTTAATCTTTAATGTATATAAATTATCTTTATCTACCTCTATTTAACTTTGTATATCTATTCTTTCTTTTCTTTTTTTTCCTTTCCTGTTAATGTATTTGTTAGTTTTATCGCCATTGCTTTATTCTCCAAATGGCACCTTGCTTTAGTTCTGTTTTCCAGTTTGTGCTTCAGTTAGTTTTGTTCTGGTAGATATCATTTTTGGTTTCCTTTGTTCGCCAGGTCAGTCTAGTGTACTTAATTATTCTTGGACCGTTTTGATTTTGCTTATGGGTGTGTATGTATATGGGCTTCCCTGGTGGCTCAGAGGTTAAAGCGCCTGCCTTTGATGCAGGAGACCCAGGTTCAATCCCTGGGTTGGGAAGATCTCCTGGAGATGGAAATGGCAATCCACTCCAGTATTCTTGCCTGGAGAATCTCATGGGCAGAGAAGCCTAGTAGGTTACAGTCCATGGGGTCGCAAAGAGTCAGACACGACTGAGCGACTTCACCTCACCTCATGTATATATGTATATTCGGTCACACTTTTATTGTTATCATAAACCTCTGCCTCTACTTTGCTCTTCTGTAGTTTTGTGGGATTTTCCTTTTTTCTTTCTTCTGTTTTTTCCCCTCTTTTTTAATAGTTTTAATTTTTTTAACCTATTATACTTTTTATACATTTATTCCTTTGTTTGCCTTTCCTACTGTTCTTTTCCTCATGCACTTAATCTTTAATGTATACAAATTTTCTTCATCTACCTCTATTTAACTTTGCATATCTATACTTTCTTTCTTTCCTTTCTTACTATATTTGTTAGTTTTGTTTTCATTGCTTTATTCCTCACTTTGCACCTGGCTTTAGTTTTGTTTTCTAGTTTGTTCTTTAGTTAGTTTTGTTCTTAACTGGTAAATATAATTTTTGATTTCCTTTGTTCACCAGGCAAATCTATTGTACTTTATTTTTGTCATACTGCTTTTACTTTGATTATGAGTGTATATATGTGTGTGTGTGTGTGTATGTATGTGTGTATGTATTCCAACATTTTAATTATTATTTGTCTGATTTTGTAACTGCCATTTGTCTGGGGTTCATCTTTGGTTTCTAATTTTGGGATATTTGTTTTAATCTCATTAATGCCATAACAAACCACTTGTGGAATCTTCATTCCTGACCAGAGATCAAGCCCTGAGCCTTGGGGTGAGAGCATTGACTCCAAGACCCTAGACTACCAGAGTGCTAACCCTACAGAGTATCAAATAGTGAGAACTCACACAAAGGAAACCACTTGAGTGCAAGACCGGGCATCACCCAACCTGTGCAGGACACTTCATCTAAAGAACAAAACAAAAATGCAAACCCAATCATCAGTAGACAGGATTACCCCCTCACGCACCCTTACCCATCAGATGAAAAACAAAGAAATAAAAACTCAGCACAGGTCTCACCCAATATGAAGCTTACACAAACCACTGGACCAAGCTTAGGAGGGTAGAAACCAAAAGGAAGAAAGAATTCAACTGTGAAGGCTGGGAAAAGGAGAGCTCAAACATAATAAGTTAAAAAGATAATGAAAAGGCAGAGAAATACTACACAAATGAAGGGACAAACTGGAAACACAGAAGTCCAAATAAATGAACTAAGAATAGGCAAACTATCTGGAAAAGAATTCAGAATAATGATAATAAAGATGATCAAAAACCTTGGAAACAAAATGGAGAAAATGCAGGAATCAACTAACAAAGACCTAGAAGAATTAAAGAATAAACATACAGAGACAAACCACCCAATTACTGAAATTGAAAATACTCTAAAAGGAATCAATAGCAGAATAACTGAAGCAGAAGAACAAATCAGTGAGCTGGAAGGTAAAATGGTGTAAGTAACTTCTGAACAGCAGAATAAAGTAAAAAGGATGAAGAGACCTGAGGACAGTCTCAGAGACGTTTAAGACCATATAAAACATTTGAATTAGAGGGGTCCCAGAAGAAGAGAAAAAGGGTATGAGAAAATTTTGAAGAGATTATAGTTGACAATTTCCACAACATGGAAAAGGAAATAGTCAAGTCCAAGAGGCTCAAAGAGTCTTGTACAGGATCAACCCAAGGAGAATCACAGAAAGAAACATACTAATCAAACTAACAAAGACTAAACACAAAGAATATTAAAAGCAGCAAGGGAGAAACAACAAGTAACATACAAGGGAAACCCCATACACGTAACTAACAGCTGATCTTTCAGCAGAAACTCCAGGCCAGAAGGAAATAGCAGGATATATTTAAAGTACTGAAAGGGAAAAATCTACAACCATGAGTACTGTACTGGTCAAGGATCTCATTCAAAATTGATGGGGAAAAAAAAGAAAAAAGCTTTTCAGACAAGCAAAAGAGAATTCAGTACCACCAAACCAGCTTTACAACAAATGTTAAAGGGACTTGTATAGTCAAGAAATACATGAGAAGAAAAAAAAATCTACAAAGTCAACCTCAAAGGATTAAGAAAATGGCAATACAAACATATGCATCAATAATTAAATGTAAACGGATTAAATGCTCCAACCAAAAGACACAAGCTGACTGAATGGATACTAAAATGATACCCATATATATGCTGTCTACAGGAAACCCACTTCAGACAAAAAGATACATATAAAGTGAAAGAGAGAGGATGGAAAATGTATTCCATGCAAATGGGAAGCAAAAGAAAGCTGGAGTAGCAATCCTCATATCAGACAAAATAGACCTTAAAATAAAGAATATTGCAAAAGATGAAGGACACTACATAATGATCAAGGGATCAATCCAGGAGGATGACATAACAATTGCAAATATCTATGCACCCAACATAGGGGCATCTCAATACATAAGACAAACACTAACAGACATAAAAGGAGAAATTGACAGTAACACAATAATAGACTTGAACAGCCCACTGTCACCAATGGACAGATCATCAAAACAAAATTAATAAGGAAACACAAGTCTTAAATGATACATTAGATGAGATGGATCTCATTGATATTTTCAGGATATTCTATCCAAATGCTGAAGAATACATCTTCTTCTCAAGTGCACATATAACATTCTCCAAGGTAGACAACATCTTGAGTCACAAATCAAACCTCATTAAATGTAACAAAATTGCAATTGTATCAAGCATCTTCTCCAACCACAACACTATGAGACTAGATATCAATTGCATGAAAAAAAAACTGTTAAGAAACACGAACACATGGAGATATGCAACACATTTCTAAATAACCCACAGGTTACTGAAGAAATAAAAAGGGAAATCAAAAAATTTCTAGAAATGAAATGAAAACATAACAACTAAGACCTATGGGATGCAGAAAAAGCAGTTCTAAGAGGGAAGTTTATAGCAGTACTACTGCTGCTGCTGCTGCTAAGTTGCTTCAGTTGTGTCTGACTCTGTGCGATCCCATAGACGGCAGCCCACCAGGCTCCCCATCCCTGGAAATGACCAGGCAAGAACACTGGAGTGGGTTGCCATTTCCTTCTCCAATGCATGAAAGTGAAAAGTGAAAGTGAAGCCGCTCAGTCGTGTCCGACTCTTTGCGAGCCCATGGACTGCAGCCCACCAGGCTCCTCCATCCATGGGATTTTCCAGGCAAGAGTACTGGTGTGGGATGCCATCGCCTTCTCTGATAACAATACTATCCTACCTCAATAAACAAGAAAACATTAAGTAGAAAAGCTAACTTTACACATATAGCAATTGGAAAAAGAACAAGAAACCTCCCAAAATTAGTAGAAGGAAGAAGTTATAAAGATCTGAGCAGAAATAAATGAAAAAGAAGTGAAAGAAACCATCAGTTCAGTTCAGTTGCTCGGTTGTATCTCTTTGCAACCATATGGACTGCAGCATGCTAGACTTCCTTGTCCATCACCAACTACTGGAGCTTGCTCAAACTCATGTCCATCATGTTGGTGATGCCATTCACCCATCTCATCTTCTGTCTTCCCCTTCTCCTCCCACCTTTGATTTTTTCCAGCATCAGGGTCTTTCCCAGTGAGTGAGTGAGTTCTTCACGTCAGGTGGCCAAAGAATTGTAGTTTTAGCTTCAGCATCAGTCCTTCCAATAACTATTCAGGACTGATCTCCTTCAGAATGGACTGGTTGGATCTCCTTGCTGTCCAAGGGACTCTCAAGAGTCTCCTCCAGTGCCACAGTTCAAAAGCATCAAATCTTTGGCACTCAACTTTCTTTATAATCCAACTCTCACATCCATACATGACTACTGGAAAAACCATAGCTTTGACTACACAGAACTTTTTTGCCCAAGTAATGTCTCTGCTTTTTAATATACTGTCTAGGTTGCTGTTTATGCTTTCTTCCAAGGAGCAAGCATCTTTTCATTTCAAGGCTGCAATCACTATCTTCAGTGATTTTTGAGCCCCAAATTATGAAGTCTGTCAGTGTTTCCACTGTTTCTGCATCTATTTGCCATGAAGTGATGGTACCAGATGCCATGATCTTTGTTTTCTGAATGTTGAGTTTTAAGTCAACATTTTCACTCTCTTTTTTCACTTTCAGCAAAAGACTCTTTAGTTCTTCTTCATCTGCACTTCTTAGGTTATTGATATTTCTCCTGGAAATCTTAATTCCAGCTTGTGCTTCACCCAGCCTGGCATTTTGCATGATGTACTTAAGACTCATCAAGAAAAAACAAGAGTAGAATCAAATTAACAAAATTAGTAATGAAAAAGGAGAGGTTATAACAGACAAAGCAGAAACACAAAGGATTAAAAGAGACTACTATGAGCAACTCTATGGCAATAAAATGGGTAACCTGGAGGAAATGTTCAATTTTCCAAGACTGAACCAGGAAGAAATAGAAATTATGAACAACCCAATTACAAGCACCAAAACTGAAGTTGTGATTAAAAAAAAATCTCCTAAAAACAAAAGCCCAGGACCAGATGGCTTCACAGGAGAATTGTATT
Organism: Madoqua kirkii; assembly: GCA_006408675.1. Classification (NCBI taxonomy): domain Eukaryota; kingdom Metazoa; phylum Chordata; class Mammalia; order Artiodactyla; family Bovidae; genus Madoqua; species Madoqua kirkii. Next base: position 79,361 of record SJYC01034659.1, read on the forward strand.
AAACATTTAATGAAGAGCTAATACCTATTGTTCTAAAACTCTTTCAAAAAAGAGGAAGGAATATTTCCAAACTCATTCTACAAGGCCACCATCACCCTGATACCAAAATCAGACAAAGATCACACGCAAAAAAGAAAACTTCAGGCCAATATCACTGATGAACATAGATGCAAAAATCCTCAACAGAATTTTAGCAAACAGAATTCTGCAATACGTTAAAAAGTTCACACACTGTACTTAAGTGGGTTTATTCCAGGAATGCAAAGATTCTTCAATATATGCAAATCAGTCTGATATGCTATATTGACAAAATGAAAGATAAAAACCATATGATAATCTCTATAGATGCAGAAAAAGCCTTTGACAAAATTCAGTACCCATTTATGATTAAAACTCTTCAAAAAATGGGCATAGATGGAACCTACCTCAACATAGTAATGGCCGTATTAGATAAGCCTACAGCAAACATTATTCTCAGTGGTGAAAAACTGAAAGCATTCCCCATAAGATCAGGAACAAAACAAGGGTGTCCACTTTCACCACTATTATTCAATGTAATTTTGGAAGTCCTAGCTACAGCAATCAGAGAAGAAAAGGAAGTGAATCCAGATCAGAAAAGAAGTAAAGCTCTCTCTATTTGCAGATGACATGATAATGTACATAGAAAATCCTAAAGATGGTACCAGAAAATTATTAAAGTTAATCAGTGAATTTAGCAAAATTGCAGGATACAAAATCAAGACACAGAAACCACTTGCATTTCTATACACTAACAGTGAAATATCAGAAAGAGAAATTAAGGAATCAATCCCATTCATTATTGCAACAAAAGGAATTAAATATCTAGGAATAAACTTACCTAAAGAGACAAAATAACTGTACACAGAAAACCATAAGACACTAATGAAAGAAATGAAAGACAACATAAACAGATGGAGAGATATTCCATGTTCCTGGGTAGGATGAATCAGTATTGCAAAAATGACTGTACTACCAAATGCAATCTACAGATTCATGCAGTCCCTATCACTCACCAATGGCATTTTTCACAGAATTAAAACAAAAAATTTCACAGTTCATATGGAAACACACAAGACTGCAAAGAGCTAAAGCAGTTTTGAGAAAGAAGAATGGAGCTGGAGGAATCAACCTTCCTGGCTTCAGATTATACTACAAAGCTACAGTTATCAAGACAATATGGTACTGGCACAAAAACAGAAGTAGAGACAAATGGAACAAGACAGAAAATCCAGAAATAAACCCATGTACCTCTGGGTACCTTATTTTTGACAAAGGATGCAAGAGTATACAATGGGGCAAAGACAGCCTCTTCAATAAGTGGTGCTGAGAAAACTGGACAGCTACATGCAAAAGAATGAAATTAGAACACTTCCTAAGACCATATAGAAAAATAAACTCAATATAGATTAAAGTGCTAAATGTAAGACCAGAAACTATAAAACTCTTAGAGGAAAACATAGGCAGAACACTCAATGACATAAATCAAAACAAGATCCCCTATGACCCACCTCCTAGTGTAACAGAAATAAAAATAAAAGTAAACAAATGGGACCTGATTAAACTTAAATGCTTTTGCACAGCAAAGGAAACTACAAGCAAGGTGAAAATACAACCCTCAGAATGGGAGAAAATAATAGCAAATGAAACAATTGACAAAGGATTAATTTGCAAAATATACAAGCAGCTCATACAACTCAATACCAGAAAAACAAACAGCCCAATCAAAAAAAGTGGGAAAAAAACCTAAACAGACCTTTCTTCAAAGAAGACATACAGATGGCTAACAAACACATGAAAAGATGCTTACCATTGCTCATTAATAGAGAAATGCAAATCAAAATCACAGTGAGATATCACCTCAGCCTGGTCAGAATGGCCATCATTAAAAAGTTTACAAACAATAAATGCTAGAGAGGATATGGAGAAAAGGTAACACTCTTGCACCATGGGTGGGAATGTAGGTTGATACAGCCACTCTGGAAGATGGTATGGAGATTCCTTAAAAAACTAGGAATAAAACCACCACATGACCCAGCAGTCCTACTCCTAGACATATACCCTGAGAAAAACAAAATTGAAAAAGACGCAAGTATCCCACTGTTCACTGCACCACTATTTACGACAACTAGAACATGGAAGCAACCTAGATGTCCACTGACAGATGAATGGATAAAGAAGTTGTGGTACATATACACAATGTAATATTACTCAGTCATAAGAAACGGACACATTTCAGTTAGATGATCAGGAGGATGAACCTAGAACCTATTATACAGAGTGAAGTGAGTCAGAATGAGAAAGATAAATACCATATTTTAACATATATATGTATATGGAATCTTAAGAACTTATTTATAGGGCAGCAATTGAGAAACAGACATAGAGAATAGACTTATGGACTTGGGAGAGGGGAGGAGAGGAGGAGATGTATGGAAAGGGTAAAATGGAGACTTCTATTACCATACGTAAAATAGATAGCCAACAAGAATTTGCTGTATGGCTCAGGAAACTCAGACAGGGGCTCTGTATCAATCTAGAGGGGTGGGATGTGAAGTGAGATGGGAGAGAGTTTCAAAAAGGAGGGTTACATGTATACTTATGGCTGATTCATATTGAGGTTTGACAGAAAACAACAAAATTCTGTAAAGCAATTGTCTTTCAAAAAAATTTAAAAAGACTAATTGTGTGACAGAAACCCTACCTCTGTATGGTCTCTTGATGTTAGCAGTTTTGCACTATGTTAAGTGTCAGGGATTGAATTTGTCCCCCTAAAAATTCAGCATTAAAGCCCTTCCCCTCATTATGACTCTATTGGAGACAGGCTCTTTAACTAACGTTAAATGCAGTCATACAGGGGAGGTCCTAATCCAGTACTACTGGAGTCCTTCTCCAGAAGAGAAGGAAATGCCAAGAGTGGGTGCCCATAGAGAAAAAGGCCATGTGAGGGCATAGCAAGAAGTTGGCCTACAAGCCAGAGAGGCCTCACAAGAAAGTAGCCTGCAAGCACCTTGAACATGAACTTGCAGCCTCCACAGCTGTGAGAATATCTATTTCTGTTGTTGAAGCCACCCACTGTCATACCTGTAATGGCAGACTGAGCAAAGTAACACAAGTAGTGATAAACTGAAGAGGGAAAATAAGTTTTCTTTTCATGATGTGAAGAAGAGCCAGCACCTAGAAACAGCGACAGGTCTGTATTATTTGCCTTATTATATGAAGATCCTGCAGAAGCACTGCTGGGCCAAGCAACATCCAGTGGTGGAAATTAGCACGATTCCACACACCAGGTCACTGAGTAGGTGACGTTACTCTGCATCTCCTTATTACATTCTGCTTGCGTCCATCAAATGTCCCAATAATGGAAGTTCGGTGATGGCTCTAAGACAGAAAGATAGAGGACATAATCCACTGGAGAAGGAAGAGCCATCCTTGGTTTTCTAACAGTAGCCTTTCAACCTACACTTTAATGTATGACACTTACTATGCTAACATGTCTTTTAATGTTTTAAATACTGATTTGGCTTTCTGTTTGCCAGCTGACATGAATTATGCAATATTAACTAGCATCTTCCCTGGGGCAGTTGCACAGTCTTATTCTTCCCTTGTGTATGAAATGTAAGTTGTGTGGATATGCATTTATTCATTCTGATATATAGTGGCATTCACAGTTTGCAAGCCTCTGTACTAGTTTTGAAATGAATCAGATTCTTGCTCTTTAGTGGGCAGTATGCATTCCACATATTTAAGACTTGTAAAGAATTGTGCTGTCCAAAGATTAATTCCCTGCAGAACAGTACATTCTGCCTGTATTGGCACTTTGCTAAGGCAACTTTTGGTGAGAGGTATAAATTACTTCATGTGAAATGTTCCTTTGGTATCTCTAATTTTCTTGAAGAGATCTCTAGTCTTTCCATTCTGTTGTTTTCCTCTATTTCTTTGCACTGATTGCTGAGGAAGGCTTTCTTATCTCTTCTTTGGAACTCTGCAGTCAGATGCTTGTATCTTTCCTTTTCTCCTTTGTCTTCCACCTCTCTTCTCACAGCTATTTGTAAGGCCTCCCCAGACAGCCATTTTGTTTTTTTGCGTTTCTTTTCCATGGGGATGGTCCTGATCCCTGTCTTCTGTACAATGTCACAAGCCTCAATCCATAGTTCATCAGGCACTCTACCTATCAGAGCTAGCAGAAGATATTAAGAGGAGGTGGCAAAAATACACAGAAGGAACTGTACAAAAAGATCTTCAAGACCAAGATAATCATGATGGTGTGATCTTTCACCTTGAGCCAGACATCCTGGAATGTGAAGTCAAATGGGCCTTAGAAAGCATCACTATGAACAAAGCTAGTGGAGGTGATGGAATTCCAGTTGAGCTATTTCAAATGATGAAAGATAATGCTGTGAAAGTGCTGCACTCAATATGCCAGCAAATTTGGAAAACTCAGCAGTGGCCACAGGACTGGAAAAGGTCAGTATTCATTCCAATCCCAGAGAAAGGCAATGCCAAAGAATGTTCAAACTACCACACAGTTGCACTCATCTCACATGCTAGTAAGGTCATGCTCAAAATTCTCCAAGCCAGGCTTCAGCAGTATGTGAACCATGAACTCCCTGATGTTCAAGCTGGTTTTAGAAAAGGCAGAGTAACCAGAGATCAAATTGCCAACATCCATTGGATGACTGAAAAATCAAGAGAGTTCCAGAAAAATATCTATTTCTGCTTTATTGACTTTCAAAGCCTTTGCCTGTGTGGATCACAATAAACTGTGGAAAATTCTGAGAGAGATGGGAATACCAGACCACCTGACCTGCCTCTTGAGAAACCTATATGCAGGTCAGGAGGCAACAGTTAGAACTGGACATGAAACAAGAGACTGGTTCCAAATAGGAAAAGGAGTACGTCAAGGCTGTATATTGTTACCTTGCTTATTTAACTTCTATGCAGAGTACATCATGAGAAATGCTGGGCTGGAAGAAACACAAGCTAGAATCAAGATTGCCAGGAGAAATATCAATAACCTCAGATATGCAGATGACACCACCCTTATGGCAGAAAGTGAAGAAGAGCTAAAAAGCCTCTTGATGAAAGTGAAAGAGGAGAGTGAAAAAGTTGACTTAAAGCTCAACATTCAGAAAACGAAGATCACGGCATTTGATCCCATCACTTCATGGGAAATAGATGGGGAAACAGTGGAAACAGTGTCAGACTTTATTTTGGGGGGTTCCAAAATCACTGCAGATGTTGACTGAAGCCATGAAATTAAAAGACATTTAACTCCTTGGAAGAAAAGTTATGACCAACCTAGATAGCATATTGAAAAGCAGAGACATTACTTTGCCCACTAAGGTCCGTCTAGTCAAGGCTATGTTTTTTTCCAGTGGTCATGTATGTATGTGAGAGCTGGATTGTGAAGAAAACTGAGCACCAAAGGATTGATGTTTTTCAACTGTGGTGTTGGAGAAGACCCTTGAGAGTCCCTTGGACTGCAAGGAGATGCAACCAGTCCATTCTGAAGGAGATCAGCCCTGGGATTTCTTTGGAAGGAATGATGCTAAAGCTGAAACTCCAGTACTTTGGCCACCTCATGCGAAGAGTTGACTCAATGGAAGAGACTCTGTTGCTGGGCGGGATTAGGGGCAGGAGGAGAAGGAGGCACAACAGAGGATGAGATGGCTGGATGGCATCACTGACTCAATGGACATGAGTCAGTGAACTCCGGGAGTTGGTGATGGACAGGGAGGCCTGGCGTGCTGTGATTCATGGGGTAGCAAAGAGTCAGACACGAGAGTGCACGACTGAACTGAACTGATAAATTACTTTCCCAGTGAAGGCAGCCACTGGGAGATCAAACCACTGATCAGACCACTGATTCCAGAGATCAGATTTTAGGCTTATCAAGTTAACTCTTGGATTTTTATACAGATCCTAAAAGGACTAGTTGAAAATGGCTGGATCTTATGTATAATTCAGTACGCAGGATAATTATTCTTGCAACTAAGGACATACATTTACAATTTCCTGTTCATTAAAAGGTGGTGAGACCTTGGTGTGGACTGGTCAGTAGAGGTCTCATTTCCTAATGTTGGCATTGTGCTTTCTCCACTGTTACATCACACCGTTCTTGTCCTGTCCTGTGTTAATGCAGATGCCATATTCCTGATTTGTATAACTCGTTCCTTAAGCTCTATTTTTTGTTTGCTTGTTTGTTTAATTTGCTCAAAGCTCATTTGAAGCACATACTCTAATCAATTGTATTGCTAGGAAAATTTTTCTTTTTTCCAGTTGCATGCTGTGCAATGCCCACTGCCATGTTTCACAGAATCAAACCACTATCAGACCACTGATTCCAGAGATCAGATTTTAGGCTTATCAAGTTAACTCTTGGATTTTTATACAGATCCTAAAAGGACTAGTTGAAAATGGCTGGATCTTATGTATAATTCAGTACGCAGGATAATTATTCTTGCAACTAAGGACATACATTTACAATTTCCTGTTCATTAAAAGGTGGTGAGACCTTGGTGTGGACTGGTCAGTAGAGGTCTCATTTCCTAATGTTGGCATTGTGCTTTCTCCACTGTTACATCACACCGTTCTTGTCCTGTCCTGTGTTAATGCAGATGCCATATTCCTGATTTGTATAACTCGTTCCTTAAGCTCTATTTTTTGTTTGCTTGTTTGTTTAATTTGCTCAAAGCTCATTTGAAGCACATACTCTAATCAATTGTATTGCTAGGAAAATTTTTCTTTTTTCCAGTTGCATGCTGTGCAATGCCCACTGCCATGTTTCACAGAGATGGCTTTTACTTTGGTGGAAGGAGTAAGCTGAGATTGGGTCTGAGTTACAGATGTGTTCCTCCCTCACTGGGCAGACTTGTGAGCACCCCAAAACGTGTGATATACTGATTTTCCTCCTGTCTGATAGTGTAATTTACTGCAACCATTTCATGCCTGTCTCAAATCTACATCTAATACTATGATAATGGCGCCACCTGAATTTTGCTATGCTGCAGCTCTGATGTCCACTGTCTTAGCCCACATATGGAAACGTGGTTCAATATGTACTAATAGAGATCTTTTCTGATAGTTGTTGAATGTCTACTCTACTGTGATGGTTACAGGAGGTTGTGTAGTCCTCAGGTATTCATTGCGTTTATTAAGCGTCAGCTGTGTGCTGGGCATTGTTACAGGTGCTATAACTAGTGTAGGGAACTAACAGCAAATCCCTCTGTCAGTGTGGATGTGGATCAGCCTTGCCCTGATGGGGTGGTCTTGCGTGTACTTTTACTAGAGTCAAATGTGGTACAGCACCAGGTCAAACTGTAAAGAAGAGTTGTGCAGATTAGGACTAAATGGTTAGGAGCAGACTTCAGAGCGTCTTGAACTGTGTGAGAGTCATTGGTGCTTCGTTAGTTTTAATTTACTATTATTCATATCAGTATTTTCCATATAATGAAGTAATAAAGATGGTGACATTCAGCACACTTTCTTGGCCCTCTCTGGGGCTGAAATGAGCAGATCAATCTGACACATGTCACTAGTAACTGATTTTTATTTCCAAGCAATAGCATACATCTACATACACATCACTCTGGGCATATCTGCGTAAAATGAACATTTGTGATTTCATATTTCAAGTATATGCCCAAGTAGAAAGCAAAATTCTACATCAACTTGATACTGGCAAAGCAGTTTGTTTTGTGGTTGATCTTTCTGGAAATAACTGCTTTTGAATTAATTTATGTTTAAGTGAGAATCACAGGAGAACAAAATGTTGACATGAACCCGATAGAAAAATAAATCTACCCATTCTTGTGAAAGAACGTAACTAAGTATGAGCTAAGTATGCTCCTTTTTCAGGATCATAGGCTAAAGAGGCAGTCAAGGAAGAGGATCAAAACTGAACACATGTATTTAACGCAAAGCTGTCAGTAACAGAATGAAAAGGATTCTAGATACTTTCCCCTATCAACTCTGTGCATCAAAGCTTTATGAGTAGCAGAGACTTTTTCCAGGCACCCTCTTCTTTAGGAGAGTACTTTAAGTATTTGGAAATGACTGTCATGCCCCCTCAAAGCTGTATGTCCTGTCAAAGTGAAGCCACACACACGTTCATACACACAATTCACAAGTTGAATGGCTGCTGCTTTGACTAAACTTAATAGGATACCACATCATCAACACAGGTCACGGAACACTATGTATGAAGAGTCTGGCCTTTAATCATTGTGTTCCATAGATACCTGCTGCTGCTGCTGCTGCTGCGTCGCTTCAGTCATGTCCAGCTCTGTGATCCCACATACAGCACCCCACCAGGCTGCTCCCCCATCCCTGGGATTCTCCAGGCAAGAACACTGGAGTGGGTTGCCATTTCCTTCTCCACCTGCTGATACACATTTCTAGAACTCTCTAATACTCCAAAATCTCAGTCTTATTTCAGGCCTTCATCTTGTTCATAGGTTTCTTATGGATGAAGCACATTGATTTTGCTTTTGAGTAAGAGCGATTTGTAGCAAGAATGGACATTCCTACAGTCGGTTAAAAATATGTTGAGAGCCCTGAGACTCCGGTCCCTAACTGGGAAGGATGGAGAGGTAGTTAGACAAATGTAGACTTTTGAAAAAGGAGAAATGGATGCTAATCAAGAAGTACAAACAGCAGCTCGTTTGGGAAAGGACCTGACATTGATTTCTCTTCAGTGGCGTGGATGCGATTGGGCTGCAGTTTTCACGCTGTACTTGAGCTGAGTTGTTGGGAAAAAATAAAGTTGTTTATTGATTAGCATCTGAAAAACAAATTAGTACTGAGTTTGCTTGAAAGAAAAAAACAAGAGCACAATGCCAGGTCCTTATGTAAATGTTTTCAAGACTAACAAGCACCCTAGGACTAATAAGCTGGCCCTGAAATCCTGAAGAGTCTGAATGGGAACTTGATTTCTGCTCAAACTCTAAGGTCTCAGTCCACAGTCTGGGGCCATTTATTGCCTCATTCTGATCATATGACTGTATAAATGTTATTTGATGCATGTTTCTTTAGTAAACAGAATATTTTTTGTGTTTATTTTTTATCATGTTCTTCTTTGTACCAACTTATTTCTCCTAATCTCTTCCTGGTTGCATAATGGAGAGAAAGTTGCCATGAACATGGAAGAAAAATCAAGAAATCAGCAAGTTCTAAAACATACCATGTGAATGTCAGTTCAAAGGGATTAACATAAAGTCATCTGAGGGATGACTTGTAAGGACAAGTGAGTTTGAGAAAGGCTGGTTCACACTTAGTTTATAGAGAGCCCTCAGTGTATTAGTGAACATGGAGGCTCTCCAAGACAAGAGGGCTTGGGAGAATGGCTACCTCTTTATTTTATTTTCTTTTCTCCCATCCTGTTTGTCTGTCTAGCCACCTGTCCATCCATCTGTCCAACAGATTTCTTTCATTCAATAAACTGCTGTGCAAGACCCTTGGCAGGGAGCTAGGATGACTTATTGTTAAGATTAAGAGAATCTAAGGTTCTAAGCGAAAGAAACTTGGCCTGATCTTGGAGATTGTTTTGGACTTCCAGCTTGGATGGTTTGTCTGCTTATGTGAGGCTTTAGTTTGTTGAGAATAATAAGAGCTGCTTTTCTTTCCTATTTGGCTGGGAAATGCCTCCCTCTTGGAAGTACTAAGTGAAAGGGAACATAGAGGCAGTTGAGTGGGCCCAGAGGAGAGGAGACTCAGACTGGCACTGCAGTCTCAGTGCTGGTGCAGTCTGCATTTTGAGCGCCAGGTCCTGGGATGTGGGGGTGAGTAAGACACAGTCCTTGGACTGAACTCATGAAGCCCGGAGGCTGTCTGTTGCTCAGCCAGCTGAGCTCAACAGGAAAGTGAATTTGTGAACCAGAGAGACACTCAGTGCAGAAGTTCTCACCATCCAGTGTTGTCTGAGCTTGTCAAGTGGAGGCACAAAAGATGAGGGACCCCTTGCCTTGTCCAGGTGAGCAAGGACTAGATATAAGGGTGATATAGTCATGAATTCTCAGATACAGCAGAAAACTCAGCTCCCAGCCAGCAAACCCTGGCAAAAGACATGCACATTGACTCTTGAAATGGAATGTTTTCAAGCTGAGAGCTTAGTAGCAATAAAACCAAAAGTGAGTACTAGGGGCTTCAAAATTACAAAACACATGCAACTTCATTGTTATGAGCTTAAATAAACAGTCACAGGAGGTGTTTCCAACTGGTCAAAACCGAAATAAAGACAGGAGTATCTGTTGTCCATTCTGAGGGCTAAAGCATAACTCCCCCATATTCATCATGAGCCAGGTAACCCAGAGACACTGCCTCTGCCTCTAGAGGGAGAGAGATGGGTCCATCATGGGCACACATTGTCTCTGTGAAAATAATATGTTACCTCTGGAATCCAGTGCCTGTTTTATTGCAGTTTTTTATTAGGTTATTACAGAATGAGCTGTTGTATATTAATCAAATTATTTCTCTTGGAAGAGTTTGGTTCTTGATGGATGGTTAATACCTCTGTAGCTCTTGCTGAAATACAGCAGAAATGCTGTTTTCTGAGGCACTATGAGTGGCTAGGAAGAGGGTGACTGTAAAGGTCTCCAAATCAGAAGACATCTCTAATTCCAGGGTTTGGAGGTTGTAGACAGCCTCGTGCCTCTGACATCTCTGGGGTTTTAATGTGTTTTGGTCCCCAAGGCCCCATCAGTCATCTTGAAATGGGCTGTTGTCTGCTTGGTGCTTTTGTAGGGTTTCTAGAAAACTTCCCTTCCCTTGCCCCTCCATGACTCTCTGCTGGCTGAATGTGTAATTCTACTCTCTCATCTTCAGTCTTGTAGCTGGAGGCTTTGGTGCCGGTGAAAATGTGTATGTGTCTTGGATTTTGGTAGAAGGCTTTTTACTGCTTGTTTATCCTATAGTATAAATGTGCTTCAGAGCAGTTCTCCACATCAGTATACCTCAATTTAAAAGTACACTCTCAGTTGTGCCAGGTACCTTGTTAGGTGCTTGGGGAAACATAAACAATCAGAGATGACCTCTGACCTCATAGACTCTTTCCATTTCAGTGGCTTTCACAGTTCTTTGAAATGGATTGAAAAACTACAGGCCCCGGTCAAATCCAGAGTGCTGTCTGTTTTTTGTAAACAAAGTTTTATTGGAACATAGCCATAACCCTTCCTTTGTATGCATTTCTACGGTTACTTTTGCATTATAGTAGCAGAGCTGAGTTGTGGCACAAGTCATAAAGCCTGAGAGGCCTGAAATACTTTGATATTTGACCCATTGTAGGAAAAGCTTGGCAACTCCTGCTTTAAAATTCCCCAAACTGGAGCCTCATCCCAAAATATTTTAAATCAATAGATCTGTGGACAGTCAGATAGACTTACATGGATAGAGTCTGCTGTAGCCTTATATGCACTCTTTCCATGAAGGGGTTCTGTCAGTTTTCTCTTTGATTTCTTTTTTCTTTCTTTCTTTCTTTTCTTTTTGTTGAGCAATTTCTCCTCTCCTTCCCTCCCTTTTTCAAGCTGGGGCATGATCCTGCCACCACAGTTGTCTGTCCTTTGAAATTCTTCTTGGGTAGTTCCTCTTCCAACTTCCTCCACCCTCCTGGTATTAACTATTCTTTGAAGATGCCCCAGAAATCTACATATCGGTCCCTTACTCTTCTCCTAGATCCCTCCCTATTATTCCTATTGCCTGAACCAGAGCGCCCTCTTTGTTCAAATTTATATCTGAAGTAAAATTCATCATCATTTCCTCTAAGCCAGCTCACCCTCCGGACTTTCTAATTTTCTGTTATTGGTAGCATCAATCTCCCTCTCCGTGATCTTAGTCATTAATAATAATAATCATATTTGCTTCAAATTTTACCTCTTGGTCCTGAAAAACAAATCTAGATGAAATCAAGACCTAAGGACAAATAATGAAGGGAAGCTTTGTTAATAGTTTGCAGACTTCACCTGCTGTATCAGTTCAGTTCAGTCGCTCAGTCGTATCTGACTCTTTGCGACCCCATGAATCGCAGCACGCCAGGCCTCCCTGTCCATCACCAAATCCTGGAGTTCACCCAGACTTGCATCCATTGAGTCAAGATGCCATCCAGCCATCTCATCCTCTGTGGTCCCCTTCTCCTCCTGCCCCCAATCCCTCCCAGCAACAGAGTCTCTTCCAGTGAGTCAACTCTTCGCATGAGTTGGCCAAAGTACTGGAGTTTCAGCTTTAGCATCATTCCTTCCAAAGAAATCCCAGGGCTGATCTCCTTCAGAATGGACTGGTTGCATCTCCTTGCAGTCCAAGGGACTCTCAAGGGTCTTCTCCAACACCACAGTTGAAAAACATCAATCCTTTGGTGCTCAGTTTTCTTCACAATCCAGCTCTCATATCCATACACGACCACAGGAAAAACCATAGCCTTGACTAGATGGACCTTAGTCGGCAAAGTAATGTCTTTTGAATATGTTATCTAGGTTGGTCATAACTTTTCTTCCAGGGAGTAAGCGTCTTTTAATTTCATGGCTGCAGTCACCATCTGCAGTGATTTTGGAGCCCCCCAAAATAAAGTCTGACACTGTTTCCACTGTTTCCCCATAGGCCTTCTTAATTTTCCTATGGAAGAAATGGGCAGAGAAGGAAATTAACCGTGGTCAGGTAACCACAGCAAGCCAGGAGCTGTGTAGGCTACTTTTCCTGCATAATGCTCTAAAGAAATATTTCATCCTCATTTTATAGGTGGGAAAGCTGAGTCACACAGATTAAGCAACCTTATATGTCTAGTGGATGGTGGTATTGATAACTAGATCAAAGTTTTAAATGTTATTTCCCATCCTTTTGTCACATAGAAAAGCCAGCTTCTACTTATGAAGAATGCTTTGGGACTTTATTGAACTGATGTTTGCTGAATTTTCTTTTTAAATACAATATTATTCAAAAACCAATTAAAGTATATTGAGTGAATACTGATTCTAGTTTTGAGCCTGTTCCTGTCATGCTGAAAAGTAATAATAACACCAATAGCAGCTGACACTTACTGAAGGGGGTATGATGTTTCAGGCATCCTCCCAACCATACAGCATGGATATTTGAGTTTTGTTTTTACTTTAACACTGTAGTGCTGATTCTTTGAGTATGTCCATTTGATAAATAAGGACACTGGAGCTTAGAGATATTTAATAACCTGTGTACAGTCAAATAGCTGGTAGGCATTCAGACTGCAAAGTTCTTAAACTTGTCATCTGCAAATGATGATATGTTGTTTTATGTCTAACAATCAGCACTATTTTTTTTTTTTTTGAGGGCAGCGTGATTTGGAGCACTGTCTGATTTCTGTGGTGTAACTATTCCTAAGCTGATTCATTTCAAGCTATCACGGTGACATCATTGCTTTTCAGTATATTTGAAAATCTTACAGTGGGCTCTGTGATCCTGTATTGACCAACTTTGCCCAGAATCAAATACAGATATTTTGATATATTGGTGAAGTTTATTAATGTGCTTATTCATTTGATTTGCCAGAAAGTCTGGAATACTGGTGAGACAGAATATACTCCAGTGCCAAGAGGCTGGAGAGGGTAATAGTGGCAGGATTGAAGGGTAGTAAGTCTTGGAGTAAAAGTGAGATGTAAGCCTAGGATCTTGAACAAGGGGAGACACTTGGGAGGTAGAGAGGGCCCTCTCAGTGCAGAACATGAGCAAACAGGGACGGTTTGGGATGCAGCGAGGTCACACTGACCCACTGAGCACAGACGGTAACTTGGGAAGAAGAGTCTAGAAGGAGCCCAAGCAAAAGAGACATGCCATTTCAGTTCTATAGGAGTGAGTGTGTTAGATCATCTGCCTCCCTGACAATCTGCATTTGGACTTTGAAGGAGGTAGTGATCACCCCTATCCCCTCCAGTCACACACACAGCAAAGGCAGCCAGGGGCAGTGGCATTTTATGTTTTTCAGTAGATCATTCCAAATACTTGGATTTATAAAATGTCTTTCAACCCCAAATCACATCACAGTGGGATTGCTATTCATGAAGATTTGAATGATACATACATATTCAAAATTAGCTTAATTCCAAATATTTACAAAGGCTCTCTATGCCCCCAATTTGAAATGAGGTATATCCCTAATTTTTAAAAACATAATCCCCAAACTTCAAAGCTATCAAACCACAGAAAGTTTAAACTATGCTGATGTTCTTATCTAGTGGGTGCACTGCTTGCGCTATTGAAATGGAAAGAATGTATTCTTCTCTGTTGAATTTTTTTTATACTCTGGTGCCTTATGCACACCAACTATTCTGCAAGTGAATGATATTTAAGTTACAATGTCAGTGACTACTAAAGTACAATGGTCTATATTATATGAAGTAACTATATCATCTATGCAGTAGCACTAATTGTAACACTAGAAAATGCCTCTGTAGAGTTAGTAAGCCTGGCTTGGAATTTGAATTTGATAAGCCAGTAATGATGTGCCATGGTGTTACCAGAGAAGCAAGCATATTGCATAATGCAAGAGATAATTCTAAAATGAAACAAAACAGCAGCGACAGGTTTAGGAGAACAAACCGGTGATATGGTTGCAGATTTATGCTCAGATAAAAATAAACATATTCCTTTCCTATATATTAATTATTATGAAATTACTATCTAATAACTGAAGTTACTTTTGAATTAGCAGAGTTGTGGCTCATGTGAAGTCTTGGCGAATGGCCTATCTCTCATGGGTGTGTGCCAGCGTACATGCTAAGTCACTTCAGTCATATCTGACTCTTTGTGACTCTGTGGACTGTAGCCCACCAGGCTCCTATGTTCATTGAATTCTCCAGGCAAGAACACTGGAATGGGTTGCCATACCCTCCTCCAAGGGACCTTCTCAACCCAGGGATCAAACTTGAATCTCTTGCGTCTACCTGCATTGGCGGGTGGGTTCTTTACCACTAGTACCACCTGGGAAGCCCATGCTTCCCATATCCGTTTGATTATCAAGTCACAGAGCTCCCCATAAAAAGATACCACTCTGTGGCTTAGTCAGTATTTTAGCAGTTTTTCCTCAAGTTGCCTTGATGAACCTGTGGCTCTGTACCTCTGGCAAAGATAACCCACATGTCTACAATGGAAGCATCTGTAACCAGGCCTGTCCATCCCTCTCCTGAAATATCTTTATTGCAAAGATCATATGATAAGCAGTGTCTGTAAAGGGCCAGGGCAGAGCTGGGTTGCGCTCACACAGTTTGCAAGCCCTGCTGTTTAATCTGTTGCTTGGTCACCCCGTAGTGCTTCATTCTGGGGAGAGGCCAGTAGACATCAGGCCTTGGAAGGGACATTCTTCTCTCTTGGCAACTCTTGGTACTTTAATTATTAAAGATCATCATCTTGGCTTGTTAAGAACCATCCAAACTAAACTGTGTGATGATGTCTCTGAGAGCAAGAAGCCCATTACCTGTGCATCTTTGCCTCTGTCCTGGCGTGTGTCCTGATGCCTACTCTCACCCTGACTACTGGACGCTTTTTCTATTAGATGTTATTCCCAAGAAAGGAATGCTGACTTGGCACTTTTACAGCTTTATTTTAAAAATCTATTTCTGTAATAAAGATCTAAAGGAAAGGGTTCTGGCTCACTCACTAGCCATGGGGAGTATGAAATAGACATCTTAACTCTGTAGATCTGTTTACTCATTTGTAAAATAAGGTGTTGAGACTTGGTGCTGCACCCGAGAAAAGTGGGTCTCTAGGGATGTCCTGTGGCGCTCCATCTGCCGCTCATTTCCATCAGCCAGAAGGCATTCTCATCAGCAAGGCAGAAGCTGCGGTGCTGAAAGGTATAGTGAATATCTGAATGACAAGAGCGGGACAAAAAGACTGCAGCAGCTTATACCGGTGGACTGCCTTCCATAGGCGAAGGCTTCCTCTGAATATAAAGCTTCTCTAATAGTATGCAGCAGTGTGAATGAGACAGGAAGGCTACTGCTTCAAAGCAGTATCTTTCAGTAAGATTCAGGAGAAATAGGGTGTACAGTTACTGCATGATATGGCTTCAATAAAGAAACTTAAATTGTATAAGCACATGCGATCAAGAACATGGGATACGTCCAGATCATATCAGTTCATCTCTCTGGACAAAACTATAATTTGAAAAGATACATGCACTCCTCTGTTCACAGCAGCACTGTTTACAATAGCCAGGTCATGGAAACAACCAATGTCCACTGACAGATGAATGGATAGAGAGGATGTGGTATATATACACACAGGGGAATACTACTCAGTCGTGAAAAAGGATGAACTAAAAGCCATTTGCAGCTACATAGATGGACCTAGGGATTATCATACTAAGTGAAGTAAATCGGAGAAAGACAGATACCATATGTCACTTACATATGGAATTTAAACTATGACACAATGAACCTATCTGAACGAACAAACTCACAGTTATAAAGCTGGATCATTGGAAGGGCAAAAGATTTGCAGGAAAACATCTACTTCTGCTTTATTGACTGTGCCAAAGCCTTTGACTGTGTGGACCACAACAAACTCTGGAAATTTCTTAAAGAGATGGGAATACCAGGCCCCCTGACCTGCCTCCTGAGAAATCTGTATGCATGTCAGGAGGCAACAGTTAGAACTGGACATGAAACAAGAGACTGATTCCAAATCAGGAAAGGAGTACGTCAAGGCTGTATATTGTCACCCTGCTTATTTAACTTCTATGCAGAGTACATCATGAGAAACGCTGGGCTGGAGGAAGCACAAGCTGGAATCAAGATTGCTGGGAGAAATATCAATAACCTCAGATATGCAGATGACACCACCCTTATGGCAGAAAGTGAAGAGGAACTAAAAAGCCTCTTGATGAAAGTGAAAGAGGAGAGTGAAAAAGTTGGCTTAAAGCTCAACATTCAGAAAACAAAGATTATGGCCTCTGGTCCCATCACTTCATGGCAAATAGATGGGGAAACAATGGAGACAGTGTCAGAATTTATTTTGGGGGGCTCCAAAATCACTGCAGATGGTGACTTCAGCCATGAAATTAAAAGAACCTTGCTCCTTGGAAGAAAAGTTATGGCAAACCTAGACAGCATATTAAAAAGCAGAGACGGCCAAAAATGGCCCATCTAGTAAAAGCTATGGTTTTTCCAGTAGTCAAGTATGGATGTGAGATTTGGAATATAAAGAAAATTGAACACCTTAGAGTTGATGCTTTTGAACTGTGGTGTTGGAGAAGACTCTTGAGAGTCCCTTGGACTACAAAGAGATCCAACAAGTCCATCCTAAAGGACATCAGTCCTGAATATACATTTGAAGGATTGATGCTGAAGCTGGAACTCCAATACTTTTGCCATCTGATGCAAAGAACTGACTCGTTGGAAAAGACCATAATACTGGGAAATATTGAAGATGGGTGAAGAAGAGGATGACAGAGGATGAGATGGTTGGATGGCATCACTGACTCAATGCACATGAGTTTGAGTAAACTCCAGGAATTGGTGATCGACTGGGAAGCCTGGAGTGCTACAGTCCATGGGGTCTCAAAGAGTCGGACACGACTAAGTGACGATCTGAATTTGAGATGTTATACAAATATGAAATGATATCTCACTATGGTTTTGATTTGCAATTCCTTGATGATGAATCAGTCATGTTGAGCATCTCTTCATGTGCCCATTGGACATATGTATATCTTTAGAAAAAAATTTCTCTTTAGATCCTCTGCTCATATTTTAATTGAGCTTCTTTATGATGTTGAGTCAAGTGAATTCCTTGTGTTTTTTTGGTATTAATCTATAATCAAATACATCATTTGCAAATATATTATCCCATTCAGTGAGCTGCCTTTTCACTTTGGTGATACAGTTACCATTATCATGCAAAAGCTTTTTAGTTTGATGTAGTGCCATTTGTTTCCTTTTGCTTTTGTTTCTAAATCATGAAAATTTTTTAAGGAAGAAGACTAGCAGACTTTCAAGGAGGGATGCTAAAATTTATTTCACAATATCTCTAGTTTGGATGAGGGTAGAGAATAATTGTTGAGATGGTGCTGCTATTGTAAAGGAGTGTTTAACAAGCATACATTAAGCCTCTCTGGTTATCTGCTCTGATACTCAGCCCTTGGGTTACAGAGAATAAAGACCTTTCTTATGGCTTCTCACAATGGCCTTGAAAAGTCAAGCAAACATGGAGAAATGACAGCCCTTGGGTTACAGAGAATAAAGACCTTTCTTATGGCTTCTCACAATGGCCTTGAAAAGTCAAGCAAACATGGAGAAATGACATGAAAATATGGTATTTACTGTGTGTCAGGGATGAAAAAGAAGCGAACATGGAATCAAATCCAGCACTTAGCAGGTCAAGGAGAGCAGCAACCTCTTCTCTCTCTTTTGTTATCTCAGTGTGATTAACTAATACATTTACAACCCAGAGGAGCTTCCTATGGGTCAGACGCTGTTCTATTTTCACTGTGTATTAGTCACCTGATGCCATGAGTCAACTCATTGGAAAAGACCCTGATGCTGGGAAAGATTGAGGGCAGGAGCAGAAATGGGCAACAGAGAATGAGATAGTTGCATGGCATCATCAAGCCAAGGGACATGAGTTTGAGCAAGCTCCAGGAGATAGTGAAGGACAGGGAAGCCTGGTGTGCTGCAGTCCATGGGGTCACAAAGAGCTGGACACAACATAGCGAATAAAAAACAACAGCAAAAATTTACTCATTACTCCAATTCCTCATAAAGGCAAGGGTGGCTGGTACTATTTCTGTCCTCATTTGAAAGCAGAGGGATAAGATGCAGAAGGATTACAGGTTGTAAATCCCTGACATTTTTAATTTTAAATTTTATTATGTTTCATAAATACACCAAACAGTAGAAAGATGGAAAGCAAAAAAGAAAATCTAACTTTTAATTTATTTATTTTATTTTTGGCTCTTGATTCTAAGTGGCAGTAGGTTTTGCCATAGGCAGCTGATTGAGCACCTCCCAACCTGTCTCTTGATGCAGAGAGGGGGAATCAGTACTCTGATGGTCTTGCTCATGAGCTATTAAGTTGCCTGTTGGAAGGCCCCCAGCATACAAGCATGCAGAAAGTGACCCTTGTCCTCCTACTGCCTGCTGTGTGATCTTCACTCTTCTTTGCATGGCATTCATGCAGTCTGCCCCCAGATCCTTTCCCACCTCATGCCTTGTACTTTCCGTCTCTGCTTTTGTTCATGCTCTTTGCAGATATGTCCACATTGTCAGGTAGTAACTGTCTTTCAAGGCCCTGATCAATTACCAGCCTCTACCCATACCCCACCCCTTGCCATGAAGCTTTCCCTGAGAGGTTTTCTTTTAAGTGTTGTTTGATCGCTTCCTTTCGAGAGATGTGGAAAGATAAGTAGCAGGGTTCAGAAGTAGATGTACAGGGATATATTGACATAAGGATTTCATGTCTGAATCAGGAAGGTATTGCTGAATGTTTAGGGTGAGTGTTTAAAATAAAACTGAACTATGGATCATCTCTAGTTAGTATGATTTGGCCTTAAGAATTTTGGTTATGTAAATATTTCTCAGCTATTTTTCCATAGGTAAGATTAAACATTTGATTTAACAATTATAAACTTTTGATTAAAAAAAAACTAAAAGAAATAAAAATTCTCAGGAAACATAGAAAATAAGTCCTGTACTTATACTGCAAAAATTATCTTGGAGAAGAGGGATCAATGTCTCATCTATCTGGAAGAGTGATCTGGGATTTTCCTTTTTCCATTTAGTTTTATGGGGCATTATCTTGAATGCACAGTGTGATTTTTACCTATGGATGTGATGAAAATAATTTAACAACATTACTCTTTTGTTGTTATTCATTCGCTAAGTCATGTCTGACTCTGTGACCTCATGGACTGCAGCACTCCAGACTTCCCTATCCTTCACTGTCTCTTGGAGTTTGCTCAAACTCATGTCCATTTAGTTGGTGATGTGATCCAACCATCTTATCCTCTGTCGTCCCCTTCTCCTCCTGTCCTCTATCTTCCCCTGCATCAGTCTTTTCCAATGAGTTGACTCTCTGCATCAGGTGGCCAAAGCACTGGACATTCAGCTTCAACATCCATCATTCTAATGAATATTCAGAGTTGATTTCCTTTAGGATGGACTGGTCGTATCTCCTTTCTGTGCAAGGGACTCTCAAGAGTCTTCTCCAACACCACAGTTTGAAAGCATCAATTCTTTGGTGTTCAGCCTTCTTTATGGTCCAACTCTCAGATCCATACATGACCACTGGAAAAACCATAGCTTTGACTATATGGACCTTTGTTGGCAAAGTAATGTCTCTGCTTTTTAATATGCTGTTTAGGTTTGGTATAGCCTTTCGTCCAAGGAGCAAGTGTCTTTTAATTTTGTGGCTGCAGGCACCATCCTCAGTGATTTTGGAGCCCAAGAAAATAAAATATGCCACTGTTTCCAGTTTTTCCCATCTGTTTGCCATGAATGATGGGACAGATGCCAGAATCTTAATTTTTTGAATGTTGAGTTTTAAGCCAGATTTTTTACTCTCCTCTTTCATCTTCGTCAAGAGGCTCTTTTGTTTTTCTTCTCTTTCTGCCATTAGGATGGTATCATCTTCATATCTGAGACTGCTGATATTTCTCCTGGTAATACTGATTCCAGCTTATGATTCATTCAGCCTGCCATCTTGCATGATGTGCTCTGAATATAAATTAAATAAGCAGGGTGACGATATACAGCCTTGATGTACTCTCTTTTCAATTTGGAACCAGTCTGTTGTTCCATATCTGGTTTAAACTATTGCTTCTTGACCTGCATACAGGTTTCTCAGGAGGTAGGTATGTGGTCTGGTATTCTCATCTCTTTAAGAATTTTCCAGTTTCCTGTGGTTCAAGTAGTCAAAAGCTTTATCATATATAGTCAAAGACGCAGAGATAGATGTTTTTCTGGAATTCTCTTGGTTTTTCTGTGATCCAGTGGATGTTGACAGTTTGATCTCTGGTTCCAAAGGCTTTTCTAAAATCCACTTTGTACATCTGGAAGTTCTAGTTTCATGTATTGTTGAAGCCTAGCTTGTAGAAATTGGAGCATTGCTATGGATTATACTACTTAAGATATTTGTAGAAACAGAAATGTATAATGCTGTGTCCTATGTCACACTGTAATATCCTTGTTTTTCCGTTTTTCTTTCACTATTTCTAATTGTTTCCAGAGATCAAGTTCTGACCAATGCTAGTCTGTCTTAAACACCTCTGACACTGGTGAATCCCTCCTTTTTGTCAAAAGAATATAGCTCAAGTTCCAACTCTTCAGTTGAAAAAAGCTTTTAACAAGGCCTTGATCGAGTTAGTTAATTTTCATTTTGTTTGTTTTTATAGTTATCTATTTGTGGTCCATTGATTCTGGTTGTAAAGTTTTCTTTTGGAAAAATTTCTGGCGATTAGTAGAGTGATTTAAAGAAAACTATTGATTAGATGATAAAGTTGCTTAATATTCATGAATGAATGAATTTTGCAAGATGGGTCTGTAAATGTTATGACCTCCTCCATAGTCATGCCTCAGTGCCCCTTAATGCCATGACCTTAAGCCATCCTGAACTTAGATGAGAAGGACATGGAAGGTGTTCAGGGTTTTGAGGTCCATCCATACAGATTGGGGTTCTAAATCTATGGAGCCCAGGGCAATGCAAAGTGAAAGTGAAGTTGCTCAGTTTTGTCTGACTCTTTGCGACCCCATGGCATGTAGCCTTCCAGGCTCCTCCATCCATGGGATTTTCTAGGCAAGAATAGGAGTGGGTTGTCATTTCCTTCTCCAGGAGTCTTCCCGACCCAGGGATCAAACCCAGGTCTCCTGCATTACAGGCAGCTCTTTATTGTCTGAGCTACCAGGGGACCAGGGAAATGCAAAGGAGAACCAAATTATCATTTTGCTTTAGAATGAATGCAGAAGCAGAGGTGAGAGATGGTCTTTCAATTCTATTCATTGAATCTCTAGATTCTGTTATTCCTGAGGCTGGTATACTTGTGAACTCTTGAAAAATTCAAGTCTATATTTTGAGTTAACTGTCGATCAGCCTGCAGTTGATCACCCAGTTTCCCCCAATGGTCACATCATGTAAAACTATGACTATCACACCCAGGATAAGTGATACGGTTACGTTGTGGAACAGCTTCATCAACATAAGGATCCCTTGCATTGTCCTTAATTAGCCGCATCTGCCTCTCCCTTCTTTTTCCCCACCCACTGCTGACCCTGCCAACCACTTACCTATTCATGTCTCTAAATTTTGTCATTTCAAGGTGTTACATAAGTGGAATCATATCATATGTAACTTTTTTGAGGTCAGCTCTTGAGATCTCTTTGAAATCTCCTTAATGTAATTTCTTGAAATTTCATCTGATTTATTGCATATATCTAGAGCTTATTCCTTTTTATTGATGAATAGTATTCCCTTGTGTTGATGTACTGTGGTTTAACCAGCCACCCACTGAAGGACATCCAGGTTCTTTCCAGTTTGGGGCTATTGTGAGTAAAGCAGCTAGCTTAATTTGTGTATGGATTTTTGTGTAAACATAAGTTTTCATTTCTCTAGATAAATGCAAGGAGTTCAATTTCTAAATTATATAGTAGTTGCATATTTAATCTCTTAAGACAATTTCTAGGCTCTTTTCCAGAGTGTCTGTACCCATTTTACGTTTCTGACAGCAATGTCTGAGCCTGTGTGCTTTAAACTTTTGCTTAAGCTGGTTGGAATATGATGTCTTGTCTTCTCACATTGCTTATATCAGATAGCTCTTACCACAGTAATGCTGTATAACATATCATCCCTAAGCGCAGGTGACTTTAACTGTCTAATCTAGGCTGGATTCAATGGGGTAGGTTCTGATGTTGGCTTCTTACTATAGGTTGGGCTCAGAATTGCTCCATGGTTTTTTTTTTATTTGTGTGCATACATAAACTATTGTACATTCCTTGTACAAGGCTGCTCATCAAAGCAATATTTGTGATACACAAATAGAAAGACTTTAATCATCTCTCACTATCATACAGTGTGCATCATATATCAATTAAATTGAATGATTCTATACACACATACTTTTTTATCATTGGTGGTGGTAAACATTCAGAGCAATTTATTTGGTTTTAGACTTGCTCAAGGAACAAGCAAGTGAGCAGAGATGAGGTTTACATATTTTAACAGTCCAAAGAATCTTGAAAGCAAGTGTAATTTCCAAGATGCAAAAATTTGTTTGCCAAAAGGTTTGGAAGGTTGGTATGTTATTTTCATTCATTTTTTTTAAATTGCCCTCAAACTACATTTCTGTAGCTAATTTTAAGATTCTAATTAATTTTCAGGACCCATGGAATCTGTTGGGAAAATTTAGTTTCTGAACAGCATGCAGTTCTAGAGAATGATCTCTTTCTAAAATATTTGGATTATTCTTTTTGTTTGTTTCAAATAAGGTGTGTAGTTTTGTTTTTGCTTTAATCAATGTGAAGGGTCATTTGCTACCTGTTGAAAGATCATCTTGAGTCCTCCTGTGTTTCTGCTGTTACACAGCCTCCACTGCACATAGCAAATCTCTGCTTAAATCTCATCTTCTGATATCTCTTGGCTGAAGCGAGTCATGAAGCCAAGTTGAAAGTCAAGGAGTAGCAGAATTCACTCCTCTCTTGTGGGATGAAAGTCCAGTCACATGGTAAAGGGTGTGGAAAAAAGGCAAAAAGAAAAAGAAACAAATTTCTTTTTCTATTGTCTACTCACTCCAAGACATTTCTCTTAGTCTCACGTAATTTCTAATGCCCACACCAGCATTACTCTTTGGTTCCTACCTACTAACTGTATCTTCTAGGACTGCAGTAAATTAATAGTAAGAATTTGTGCTCCTTTTTTCTTACAATATATTTGACCAACCACAAATGTGAGAGACTAAGCACATCCCAGAGTTCCAGAAATACTTACTTATATAAGCATATTTTGTATTATAAACCTTTGTTTTTCTGACTCCAGTCCCTCCATCACAATAACTAAATCATTATGGTTTACAAGTTTTATTCTGATGCATTGCTTCTGAGATTTTCTAATGTTAGAGTATATGTCATAGTAGCAAGTACTCTCAATTTGGGATGAGATTTCTAAGCTCAAATCCTAGGTAAGTAGTTATTATCTATGAACATCAGTTTTCTCATCTGTAAAACACAAATGATAATCTTTCATAGTATATATGTGAAGATCAAATGGATTTTAAAAATATGTAAAATAGATTTTAAAGATGTCACACCAGTTAAAAAGTGAAAGTTGCTTAGTTGTGTCCGACTCTTTGCTACCCCGTGGACTATACAGTCCGTGGAATTCTCCAGGCAAGAATATGGGAGTGGGTAGCCTTTCCCTTCTCCAGGGGATCTTCCCAGCCCAGGGTTCAAATTCAGGCCCCCCGCATTACAGGTGGGTTCTTTACCAGCTGAGCCCCAAGGGAAGCCCTAGAATACTGGAGTAGGTTAAATACATTTGCTATTAATGTTGACAGTTTACACTTTAGAGAATGCCTTCTATCAGAAATGTGGCTTTGCTAGGCTTGGTTTCATGGTTTCCTTGGTCAATCTTCTAACTGCAAACACAGGAAAGAGGTAAGGAAGGACCCATATTTGATCAAAGAAGTAGTCTGAGTCCATGTGGGCACAGATCTTTTCTACTCATGTTGTTGAATTTTATAAGACAAGATGATTTAGTTGGATGGACCTAAAGTAGACTTAACCATCCTTGTTCATCACCTCAAATACTTCTTCACTCAGTATTTACATTGAACTTGATGATAGGAAGTCCATGTGGATAAGGCTTGGTGGTATATTTTCCCTAGTTGCTGGGACAATCCCCTAAGATTTGATGGTTCTGCTAAGTATAATTCTATGTCTTTTATGACAGCTGAAATTTTGTTTCCTGTGGGGCAAATGGGGCTGCCTACTTTGTAAGACTTTCTTCAAGCTGCAAGTGGAGGCTTATTAATGCCTTAGAAAACTGATACCCTAATGTCACCAGGCCATTGGTCATCTTGGGTTTAGTTTTCCAACCAGACAGTGTATGTC
This sequence comes from Madoqua kirkii, assembly GCA_006408675.1. Taxonomy (NCBI): domain Eukaryota; kingdom Metazoa; phylum Chordata; class Mammalia; order Artiodactyla; family Bovidae; genus Madoqua; species Madoqua kirkii. The sequence goes on from SJYC01034659.1 coordinate 104,431, forward strand.
TCTCTGCTGTTTGTTGTTTTGTTTTTTAAGATAAATCTTTCTGGCTTCTGGGATGCCTTGCAGCTTTAAGACTTTAGGAATCAAGGAATAGACTCTGATTTCTCTGTATCTGTGCAAACAGATGGTTTGTGTATCCAGGGGATTGTTGCAGAATGGTAACTCGTTTTCCCACAGCGGGAGCTCAGAGCATCCATGACTCCATGTTGGTATTTCACATCATGGGATCACAGGTAAATTGTCAGGGTACAGATCCAAGTCTGGTCAGTAGACATTGGGTTTAGGTTTCCTTGCAGTCCACTAGGACCTCTGAATCTTTCTCTACACTGACCCAGTTATTTGAAACTGGTCTGGTTTTTGTCCAGCTTTGCTCATTTTGATTTGCAACATTCTGTTTTGGTGTATCTAGATGTCTTTTTTGCCCAATAATGCAGGATTATAGTATACTTTTAATTTTTTTCTTTAAGCCAATACTCAGGAAATAGCGAGGGACCAGTTTTCTGTTTGTTTTATTTTAATATCCAATCTATTATGGACCTATACTTATGAAATCATGAATTTGGATGTTGTAGCAGTTCTAGATTGCTATAATTCTTTTTAAATGCTTGCACTCAATTTTGCACATTATTTGTTTACATGCATGTTTACTATTTCTGGGTTCTCTAATTCTGTTCTGCTGGTCTATTAGTCTATCCCTGTGCTGATTCTACTCTGTCTAAATTACTATGGTTTTATAATAAGTCTTAATAGAAGCTAAAATGAGCCTCTTATCTTCTGAACCAACATTCTTTTTCAGAAACAACATGACTGTTTTTGGACCTTTGCTCTTCCATGTAAATTGTAGAATCAGTAGGTCAAGTTTTACAAAGAATTTTAAAAATATTTTCACTATAATTTAATTCACTTATCACTTATGAGGAATAGTTTTGATATTTTCAGTAATGTGTCTTCTGATATCAGCATGGTTTACTTAACTAGTTATTTAAGTTTTGAGTGAAGATTTATAATTTTCTCAAAATATTTTCTTGTATGTATTTTATATTCCTAAGTGGTTTATAACTTTATTGTTATTACAAATGGTATCATTTTAAAAGATGTTAGAAAATATACCTTCTAATATTTTGTGGCTTTTTTATAAATACGTTGGGTTGCCCAAAAAGTTTGTTGGGTGTTTCCATAAGATCTTACAGAAAAACCTAAACAAACATTTTGGCATTCCAATATAATTGATTTTGGTATATTAATTTTATCTCCAGCAATGCTATCAAACTCACTAAATAAAATAATTTCCCTATGCTTTTCTGTTTTCCATACAGTCATGATTTGTGAATAATAATCTCTCTCTTGATTATTTATTTTCTTGTCTTATTGCAATTGTATTAAAGGATTGCATTAGTTTCCTGTATGGGCCATAACAAATAGCACAATCTGAGTGGCTTAAAACAGCAGAAATTTGTTTTCTTACTGTCTGGAAGCTAGAAGTGCATAGGTATATGTAGAGTCTTGTACTCTCTGAAAACTCTAGAGAAGAATGATCCCTTGGTTTGCCAACATCTGATGGTGTTAACACACTTCGGTGGCAGAATATCTCTAGACTATGCTTCTGCCTTCCTTTGGTTTTTCCTCTCTGTTCAGTTCTTGGAATTAGGGGACATTCTAAATCCAGAATAATTTCTGATCAGAATCCATAGCTAATTATACATACAAAGACTCTGTTTCCAAATAGGGTCATATTCTGAGGTCCCAGGTAGAAATGAAATTTTTTAAATGAATGAATTATTATTATTTATTGAGCTGAATGGCTTCTGGCAGGATCTTAATTCCCCGACTGAGTACTGAACCTCTGCCCTCAGCAGCGAAAGCATGTAGTCCTAACCACTGGACTGCTTCAACCCAATACCAAGACCTTTACTGGGGTGAGAATAGAAGTAGCAGCATTAGGGATACTTTCCACAGTTCTAATTTTTAAGAGACAGCTTTGAGTATTTCACATCTAACCATAGTCTGAATTCTCAAGTATGTGATTTTTCACATTTACACTATTCTTAGTATCATAAACCTAAAACTCAGTGATTACCATAATTTAATTGGTAACATTTTTTTTTCTGTGTTGTGCATCTTATAATAAACAACACATCACACTTAATAGAATGAAACAAATGTAAGTTTGCTATAGGTTTGTCTTTGATGTTAACTTTCAGCAGATTAAGAAATTCCTTTCTGTTTTTACCTTAATGAGAGGATTTTCGTTTTGTTTTCCCTTTTAATCATGAGTAGATGTGTTTCACTAAATGCTTTCTTTCTTCTCTGGAAATAATTGTGTGACTCTTCTTCATTTTTGTTAATAGGTTAAATTTTCTTAAAAGATATTTTAAGTTTAGACTCACTTTGCATTCCTTTGCTAAGCCCCACTGAGTTATATTACATTTTATTGGCACTGTTGGCTTCCTTTCTACAAATTAAAAAAAAGTCTGCAACATGTTCATGAATGAGATTGGCCTGTAATATCTTCCTTCATCTTGTTATTCAGGACTGGCTTTATAATCAAGATTATCCTTGGTCGTGATGTATCATTCTTTTCATCTACTATTGAATTTAGTTTGATATTTTGTTGAGGATTTTTATGTCTGTGTTCATCAAGGGTATAGGCCTGCAGTTTTCTTGTGATGTTTTTGTCTGGCTTTGATATGAAGGTGGTGCTGAACTCATAAATTGATTTTGGAAGTGTTCCATCTTCTTGTTTTCAGAAAGAAACTTTAAGAAAGATTTGTATTAAGTCTTTAAATGTTTGGCAGAATTTACCTGTGAAGCCATCTGGCCCTTGGCTTTTCTTTTCGTGGAGGATATTTTAATCTTTTTTTTCTCTTTACCAATTCAACCTTATTTTTACTGGTCTTTTTTCAGGCCTTCCAATTCTTGATTCAGTCTTGGGAGGTTGTTTGTTTATTTCTCTAAATTTATCCATTTCTTCTAGGCTATCCAATTTGCTGGTGTATAATAATTCAAACAGTCCTGTGTGATCTGTATTATTTCCATGGCATTGGTTATACTGTCTCTTCTTCCATGACTGATTGCTGATCAAAACCATAATGAGGTATCATCTCATCCCAGTTAGGATGGCTGTTGTTAAAAGAAAGAGAGAGAGAGTGAGAGAGAAAAGTTGTCATTATTGGTTAGGACATGGGAGAAAATAGTAACCTTTGAACATTGTTAGTAGGATGCAGATTAGTCTAGGGAGTAGGAAAACATGAAGTTTCCTTAAAAAGTAAAAACAGAACTACCAGGGACCCAGAAATTCTACTCTGCATATATATCTTAAGGAACTAAATCAGGATTCTGAAGAGAACTCTCCTGTTCATTGCAAAAAAGCAGCAGCCTGAATGTCCATCCTTGGATGAATGAATAAAGAGAAGGTGGTGTATACGTATTATTTGGCCCTAAAACAGAAGGAAATCCTGCCGCTTGATGACATGGAGGGCATTATGCTAAATGGAATAGCCAGGCATGGCAGGACCAATACTACAGGAGCCCGTTTATGTGAAGACTCTAAAATAGACAGGGAAACCGGTGAGCATGGGGTCACAGAGGCAGACACGACTGGGCAACTGGACTGAACTGAAAATAGTCAAGACTCAAAGAAGCAGAGAATAGCGTTATGGTTGCCAGGACCCGGAGGAATGGAAAAAAAGAGGAGGCATCCGTTACAGGCTGCAGAGTTTCAGTTGCACAAGATGAGTAAGTCACGGAGATCTACTTTCTCTTACTGTTCTGTCTGCTGTACACAGAGCAGTAGAGCCTGTGCTTAAGAATGCTGCACCGGGTATTTCAGAAACAGCTAAGTGTTCTTATCAAGAAATGATAATTATAAAGGAGGGTGGGAGGAAACTTTTGGTTGGCAATGGATGTGTTAAAAGCATGGGTGCTGGTTTGATATGTGTCTATTTATCTCACAACTCATTAACTTGTATGTATTAAATATGTATAGCTTTTCCACGTCAGTCATACCTCAGAGTCGGACATGACTGAGTGACTTCTCTTTCACTTTTCACTTTCGTGCACTGGAGAAGGAAATGGAAACCCACTCCAGTGTTCTCGCCTGGAGAATCCCAGGGACAGGGGAGCCTGGAGGGCTGCTGTCTATGGGGTCGCACAAGGTTGGACACGACTGAAGCCGCTTAGCCGCAGCAAACCTCAGTAAAGTGTTTTAACATAAGACCATACTAACAAAAATAATTGATAATGTTCCCTCTTTCTCTTCTCTGAAAAAAACATTTATATACTTGGAAATTATCAGTCAGACTTTCATTAAAACTTGCCTCTGAATATATTTGGGCCTGTTTGTTTGTTTTCTTTTGGTGAGAATGTTTAAATATTTGTTCAATTTCTGTGACAGATATAGAAGTTGAGGGCATCCTTTCCTTCCTGATTCAGATTTATTAAATTGGATTTTTCTAGGCACATGTCCATATTGTATTTTCCAATCAGCTATATAGAGTAAGAATTATTTCTTAGAATTCCTGCTGCATTCCTAACAATACTTCTTTGATGGTTCCTAATACAGATTTTTCTTCCATTCATTAATATTTTTCAGGCAGTTTAACTATAGATTTTCTACTACTTCATATCTTAACTGCCTCAGTCAGTCAGTCAGTTTAGTTGCTCAATCATGTCAGACTCTTTGCGACCTCGCAGCATGCCAGGCCTCCCTGTCAGTCACCAACTCCCAGAGTTCACCCAGACTCACTTCCATCAAGTCAATGCCATCGAGCCATCTCATCCTCGGTTGTCCCCTTCTCCTCCTGCCCCCAATCCCTCCCAGCATCAGAGTCTTTTCCAGTGAGTCAACTCTTCACATCAGGTGGCCAAAGTACTGGAGTTTCAGCTTTAGCATCATTCCTTCCAAAGAAATCCCAGGGTTGATCTCCTTCAGAATGGACTGGTTGGATCTCCTTGCAGTCCAAGGGACTCTCAAGAGTCTTCTCCAACACCACAGTTCAACAGCATCAGTTTTTTTGTTGGCAAAGTAATGTCTCTGCTTTTGAATATCTAGGTTGGTCATAACTTTTCTTCCAAGAAGTAAGCGTCTTTTCATTTCATGGCTGCAGTCACCATCTACAGTGATTTTGCAGCCCCCCAAAATAAAGTCTGACACTGTTTCCACTGTTTCCCCATCTATTTTCCATGAAGTGATGGGACAGATGCCATGATCTTCGTTTTCTGAATGTTGAGCTTTAAGCCAACTTTTTCACTCTCCACTTTCACCTTTGTCAAGAGGCGCTTTTTTTTAATTTAATACTTTATTCTATTTTACAATACTATATTGGTTTTGCCATACATTGACATGAATCAGCCACAAGTGTACATGATCTCCCAATGCCGAAGCCCCCTCCTACCTCCCACCCCACACCATCTCCCCGGATCATCCCGTACACCAGCCCCAAGCATCCTGTATCCTGTATTGAACATAGACTGGTGCTTCATTTCTTATATGATAGTATACATGTTTCAGTGCCATTCTCCCAAGTCATCCCATCCTCTCCCTCTCCCTCAGAGGCCAAAAGTCCGTTCTATACCTCTGTGTCTCTTATGTTGTCTCACTTACAGGGTCATCGTTACTATCTTTCTGAATTCCATATATATGTGTCAGTATACTGTATTGCTGTTTTTCTTTCTAGCTAACATCACTCCGTATAATCAGCAAGCCTCTTCACTTTCTGCCATAAGGGTGGTGTCATCTGCATATCCAAGGTTATCTGTCATCTGCATTTCTGAACATGCAATTTTGACTCCAGCTTGTGCTTCTTCCAGCCCAGCATTTGTCATGATATACTCTGCATATACGTTAAATAAGCAGGGTGACAATATATAGCCTTGACGTTTTAACTTATTTTGTGCTATCTCCACTTTTATCATTCTTTCAGATCTGGTAGTTAAATCTATATAAATTGTCATTCTTTTTAGTTATTTTAACCCTGGCTATATATTTGTGATATAAATATGTGACACAAATATTTTACTTTTCATTTCTCTCAAATTGTTACTTTAGAGAGAGGTTATTTGAAATAAAAGCCCTTCAAGTATCTACTTATTGGTTGCTGGTCTATCAATCAACATAAATAATTATCCCTGAAAAACAATCTGTTCCCCTCCTCCCCCATGTCTCCTTTAAAAGTGGACCAGTTATCATTCAGATGCAATCAAAGTTTCCACTTATTCAGCAGCAGATTTCAATTTGAGTATCATTTCAGCAACTTACTAGATCAGTTTCTTAGATGAGGATTTTGACCTCAGTAGTCCCAGTTTTATTGCTTGTAAATCAAAAAGAGTGAATCTCACATGGTTGCTGGATGAGTAAAATTAAGTGATAATTGTTACTTTGCCTAAGACTAGTCCTTCATAGAGTAGATACTTGGATATGTTACTCCTCTACCCCTGTGATAAATATCCTGTTATTACAGTATCCTAAATGTTTTGTTTGAAAAAAGTATATATTACCAGGTATCAGTTATCTAGAGTTTTCCAGTAACTTAGTACATCATCTGGGTTAACAGGAATTAGTAGGCAGGGGTCATTTCTCTGCCTGTGCATTAATGATACATTGTAAAAACTGGAAGAAAAACTAATTGACAGTGGCATTGTGAGATTCCTAATCTTTTTTTTCCTTTAAGGATAGTGCTTTAGAGACAGTTGAGCTCTGCTTTCCAGGGGCTGGGGTAGAGGAAATGGGAAGATGTTGGATAAAGGATGCCAGCTTTCAGCTGTAAGATGAATAAGTTCTGGGATCTAATGTACAGCATAATGATTATAGCTAATAATTCTGTAATATGCGCTTGAAAGTTCTCAAGTGAGCAGGTCTTAAATATTCTTATCACAATATAGGATTGATAACTGTAGGACATGATGAAGGCTTTAGCTAAGGCTATATTAGTAATCATTTGCAATATATATATATATATAATTGACACGCTACACCTTAAACTTACACAATGTTTAACTCAGTTCAGTTCAGTCGCTCAGTCATGTCCGACTCTTTGCGACCCCATGGACTGCAGCATGCCAGGCCTCCCTGTCCATCACTAACTCCATTACTAACTTACCCAAAATCATGTTCATTGAGTCAGTGATGCCATCCAACCATCTCATCCTCTGTTGTCCCCTTCTCTTCCCACCTTTAATCTTTCCCAGCATCAGGGTCTTTTCAAATGAGTCAGCTCTTTGCATGAGGTGGCCAAAGTATTGGAGTTTCAGCTTCACTATCAGTCCTTCTAATGAACACTCAGGACTGATCTCCTTTAGGATGGACTGGTTCGATCTCCTTGCAGTCCAAGTGAGAGGGTAACAGGCAAGAAGGCCAGGGGTCTCCAAACGGAGGAAATAGCCTGCAAGTGTCAGACATTTTATCTTTCTTAAGTGGCAGGAGGAAACAAACTAGAGATATTTTCTCCTTCTCTATACAAATTTAAAAGAGGTTTCTCTTAAAATTCTGTATTGCTATAATGACACCTAGTTTCACTTGAAGTTAACCATTGCCTTTTTCTTATGGAAATGTTTATCTTAAGGTATGCTAATGTACTGTGTATTTACCCCAGACTCTGTCTTCAAGTCAGTTCTGCCTTTTGGGCCCAGAACCTACTTGATAAACCAGTATGTCATACTCTGATAATGTTCCTCTAATTTATGTAAATGAAACTATTTGTATGGTGATCTGCCCTTCCTCAATATTCAAGTTAATCATTTTATGGCCCAAGATAAACCATTTAGAGATAAGGTTATCCCAAAATACATCTTATGGGTGAGGGGCCTTGTGCCATTCTAAGTTTTGAGACATTCCTTTCTTTCATTAACAGACTGCTGGTGACTATATAACATCCAGCTGAAGACTAGCAGGGGGGTACTCTTTCTACCCCCTTCTGATGCCTATGTCAGAAGCTTTCTCTATCTCCTTTATACTTTAATAAAACTTTATTATACAAAAGCTTTGAGTGATCAAGCCTTGTCTCTGGCCCTGGATTGAATTCTTCTCCTCTGGGGGCCAAGAATCCTGGAGTCGTGATTCAACAACAACCTTTCACAAGGGACTCTCAAAGAGTCTTCTCCAGCACCACAGTTCAAAAGCATCAATTCTTCAATACTCAGCCTTCTTCACAGTCCATCTCTCACATCCATACATGACTACTGGAAAAACCATAACCTTGGCTAGATGGACCTTTGTTGGCAAAGTAACATCTCTGCATTTTAATATGCTATCTAGGTTGGTCATAACTTTCCTTCCAAGGACAAGTGTCTTAATTTTATGGCTGTAGTCACCATGTGCAGTGATTTTGGAGCCCAGAAAATAATGTCTGTCACTGTTTCCACTATTTCCCCATCTATTTGCCATGAGGTGATGGGACTGGATGCCATGATCTTTGTTTTCTGAATGTTGAGCTTTAAGCCAACTTTTTCACTCTCCACTTTCACTTTCATCAAGAGGCTTTTTAGTTCTTCGCTTTCTGCCATATGGGTGGTATCATCTGCATGTCTGAGGTTATTGATATTTCTCCTGGCAATCTTGATTAATACACAGTGTTAAATATCAATTATATCTCAGTGAAGCTGGGGAAAAGAAGCAGAATAGTGATTTATAATCTCTTTTGTATCACAGACCCTTTTAGAATCATGTGAAATTCCTAGATACTAGCTAGCTCCTCCCAAAGGCACATTTGCACATTCTTATAATCAAAACTCATATCTTTCAAAGGCTATCAATGAATGGAGGGCTAAGAATGCCTCAGTTAGAAAGTAACAGTTTTCTGTAAGCTTAGCTGCATGTCATGTATTTGACAGCACTGATGTTCCGATTCCATACAGACCAACAAATCTTGAGTTAGAATATGAGTTTGAAATGGACAGATAGATTTTTTGACAGTTATTCCTTTCGGTATCAGTCATAATGACCCCAAATGGAAACCAGAAACAGCTTATGTTTTCAGAAACAGAATATGAAAACATTCTTCAACTGTCAGATGTTCTGAGGAATGCGTCCCCTGTGAAGTCCCAGTGAATCTTACTTCGAGTGCATTTAAAATGTTCAAAACTTTACTCCTACCTTCCCTTTGCTTTGTGTTCCAAGTTTATCATGGGATGACCCTGTATAAAAGCAAGAGAATATACTTAGAGGCCAAAACATACTTAGTATGTCAATAAGACAGATTGACCTTTATCTTTGTTTCAAAAACAAATAGGACTTTTTTAGGCTAAAGGAAAAATAATGTGTACATGTGCATACACACACCCCCCGAGACAGAGAATTATGACACATATTTTGGCCTCAGGCTCAAAAGTAGAAAAATATTAGAATCCAAATTGTTCTCAAATATCTAGAACAATGGGATACATATAAGAAGGTATATTTTGAAGTCAATGTGAAGACTTGAATAAAAAAAAATCCATAATGAATAAATATGTTACAAGCTCCTGTTAAGAGGGGTGTGAAAGTGAAGTCACTCAGTTGTGTCCGACTCTTTGCTACCCCATGAACTGTATGTAGCCTACCAGTCTCCTCTGCCATGGAATTTTCCAGGCAAGAGTACTAGAGTGGGCTGCCATTTCCTTCTCCATGGGATCTTCCCAACCTAGGGATCGAACCCAGGTCTCTGCATTGCAGACAGATGCTTTACCGTCTGAGCCATCAGGGAAGCCTAAGAGGGGTGTAGTGAGGATTAAATGAGAAGATACATGCAAGGATCTTTAACAAGTACCTGTAGGATGGACAGCACAAGCTTGTTATCAGTTCCCTTCTCTTACTTTTTTAATTTAGAAAGCACTTGGATCTAGCTTCTTTTTATCTTTCTCAAAATATATTTTACAAAGTAAATTAATAGTGGAAATAATTTTGCTGGGAGGGAGTGGTGATCTTATTAAGTAATCTGTGTCCTAGGATTTGCTAGAATTATCTGCATGTGAAAAAAGTATTTGCCAGCTAAGAAAAACCAAACAAATGGAGCAGTTTTGATAGGAGCGCAAATCATAGCCTTCTTAAGTCTTCTGGTATGACGGGAGATAGGATCCAAGCTCAGAGAACATGGAAAGGCAAAACCGGGCTTATCGGTAGAAGCCTTAAATGTACAAGCAAAATGCTTGGTCAGAAGGGATTGTAAGGGATCAGAAAAGATGTACTTAACAGGGAAAAAAAAAGAAAATCTCTAATTTACAAATATCCTTCTTACACCTAGGAAATTTATAAGATCAAAGAATGACAAAAAAGTCTCATTTGTGAAGAACTTAGATAAATGGACAATAATTGCCAAGTACATCCCCAGCTACTATTAAAAGATAGTTCTCTTGTGCCAATTCATGTCCTATAACACTGTTAGACCTTTGTGGTTTTAATCTATTTAAGCAAGTCCCTAAAGACTTTTACTCAAGGACTCTCTTAAAAGAATCAACAGGCATTATTTTGTCATAGATAAGAACACAAACTGATTGAAAAACCAAAATCTCATCCTTGAACATCCATGTGCTAGGTGGATGCCTCGGCTGCCATAGGCTTTAGAAGAGCCTGCGCTGCAGTCTGTGGGGCCGCAAAGAGTTGGATACGACTTAGCTACTAAACAAAGACAGCCTTGTAGGATGATAATGAGGTTTAAATGAGGCTGTATATATTTAAAGCATGGAGCACAGCATGTAGCATATATAAAGCTGTCCATGTCACCTGCTGTTGTTTTTGACAGCATTATGAATTATTTGACTAAGGCATCCTCAGACCAACGTGTAGAAAAATCATGTTGAAAGGAAGACAGAAGTCATGCAGTAAACAGGCTCATTTGTTGGAGTCTGAATAAGTCAGCAGTAACAGTATAAGGAAATGGCAGCCCACTCCAGTATTCTTGCCTGGAAAATCCCACGGATGGAGGAGCTTGGTGGGCTACAGACCATGGGTCGCAAAGAGTCGGACACAACTGAGTGCCTTCACTTTCACTAAGAGTGTATAAATGAAGCATAAGGTGCAGAAGAAAGGGTCATGTTCCAGAAGTGCAAGAGTGAGAACATTCACGGTCACTTCCAGAGGTGAATGGGATAAGGTGAGGGGTGTCTACACTTCTCAGAAGTGGGCACCAGAAGGTACTTCCAGAGGCACTGTCAGCCTGGGCAGTCTAGAACATTTCACCATCTGTTAGTTTCTATGAGACATATTTGAGGTCATATTGCATAATTAAGATTGCTGTGACAAACAATTTTTAATGCTGTCATTGCAGTGGTATTTTTTCCCAAAGATCATTTCTGTTGTCTTAAGGGGCAAAACTAGGAAGATCCATTGGAAAATATAAATGATTCACCAGTCCTCTACGGAGAACGGAGATAAATATTTATGTTGGTCATTTATCATTCATGTAATACTCAGGGGCTTATTATATCTACACTTACTATGTTATCTCTCTTAAATATTCCCATGTGAGTGATTTTTCATAGCAGCCTTAGAGAGGGGTCCTAAGAGATGAGACATTTCTGCATCTTAATACCACATTTGCTGAGCAACTACCTTTTATGTTTCAAGAATATGTATACTCTATTGATTTATGCACAGTGGACTTCTGTGTTGTTGTACTGATTGATATGCCTGCTAGACTCAGAATCTTATAGAAAACAGCTTGACCTTAAAAATGGCATTTATGAAAGTGAGAAATTAATAAATAAGAATCATAGGCAATATTTTGGAGTAAGGACGTCCACCATTTTGCCTTGATTGAATCAACAGCATAATCTTTTGCACCAAACCCTAAGTCCCTGCTTTGTTTATGATTCTCTATACTCATTCCATGTCTGAGCTCCAAATCCCTGCTTACCTCATCTCCTTGGCCTGAAATGCCCTGTTTACTTCACTTTTTAATCTGGCTAAATCCTCCTCAGATGCTTTAAGACTTAGTTGACTTAATTCAATGCATGATATTTAAATTATTTAAAGATTTGTGCATGGGCTAAGATGAACCACCATGGATATGTCAGTGAACAGATAAGACTAACAATATGTGGTGGATAAAATGGAGAATCTCTTTACATATTTATTTACCATTTGAATATCTACTTTTATGAAATATCTGTTCAAGTCTCCCACCCGTTGTTTTATCAGACTTGATATTTTTTATTATTCATAAAATTTTTCTACATATTCTGGATATACATTCTTTATCAATTATGCCTTACAAGTATATTTTCCTCTATGTTCCCTGTCTTTCTCTTTACATGGATAATATTTTTTCCAGTCAAATTGAGAAGTGTTGCATACATAATGAACATTTACCCCTAAATATTGGGTTGGCCAAAATATTCATTCTGGTTTTTCTATAACACTGTACATAAAAACCTGAATGCATTTTTTAACCTTTTACTTCAGTGTGTATTTCCTAAAAATAGGAACTGTCATCTTACAAAAACACAATGTTATTATCATTTTAACATTTGTTTCTTAATCTGCACCATAATTAAATACCACCAACTGGGAAGCTTAGACAAAACAATTTTATTTTATTACAATCCTAAAGACTGGAAGTCTAAGATCAAGGCGCCAGTATGGTTGTATTTGATGAAAACTCTCCTTTTCTTGTAGATAACCGCTTTATCACTACATCTTCACATGGCTTTTCTTTGGTAGATGCCTCTTCTTCAAAAACCACCAATACAGTGAGATTAGCATCCTAACCTTGTGACTTCATTTAACATCCATTACCACTTAAAAGCCATATCTCCAAGTATAGTCACATTAAGGGTTGGGGTTTTAGTATATGAATTTTGTGGGCACAGTACAGTCCATATCAGCTGTTTAGTGTAAAATATAATTTTCATACTTTTGTTGTCAACCTTTCCACATCCTTATGTACGCTACTGCTGCTAAGTAACATCACTCCTGTCTGACTCTGTGCAACCCCATAGATGACAAGCCCACCAGACTTAGGTCCCTGGGATTCTCCAGGCAAGAGTACTGGAGTGGGTTGCCATTGCCTTCTCCGATCCTTATGAATATCATCTGTCTATTTTTAAGGCATAGAGTTCTGATTAATTTTTCAAATCAAGATTATTATTCAGTCTGGCAATATTTGTATTTTCAGTTCAGTTCACTTGCTCAGTCATGTCCGACTCTTTGAGACCCCATGGACTGCAGCACTCCCAGCCTCCCTATCCATCACCAACTGCCACAGATTACTCAAGCTCATGTCCATAGAGTCAGTGATGACATCCAGCCATCTCATCCTCTATCATCCTCTTCTCCTCCTGCCTTCAATCTTTCCCAGCATCAGGGTCTTTTCAAATGAGTCAGTTCTTCATATCAGGAAGCCAAACTATGGGAGTTGCAGCTTCAACATCAGTCCTTCCAAAGAATATTCAGGACTGATTTCCTTTAGAATTGACTGGTTGGATCTCCTTGCTGTTCAAGGGACTCTCAAGAGTCTTCTCTAACACCACAGTTCAAAAGAATCAATTCTTTGGTGCTCATCAATTCTTCAGCTTTCTTTATAGTCCAACTCTCACATCTATACATGACTAATGGAAAAACCATAGCCTTGACTAGATGGACCTTTGTTGGCAAAGTAACACCTCTATTTTTTAGTATGCTAAGTTGACCATAACTTTTCTCCCAAGGAGTAAGAGTCTTTTAATTTCATGGCTGCAGTCACCATGTGCAGTGATTTTGGAGCCACTCCTAAAACAGTCAGCCACTGTTTCCACTGTTTCTCCATCTATTTGCCATGGAGTAATGGGACCGGATGTCATGATCTTTCTTTTCTGAATGTTGAGCTTTAAGCCAACTTTTTCACTGTCCTCTTTCACTTCCATCAAGAGGCTCTTTAATTCTTCTTCACTTTCTGCCATAAGGGTGATGTTGTCTGCGTACCTAAGGTTATTGATATTTCTCCCGGCAATCTTGATTCCAGCTTGTTCTTCATCCATCCCAGCATTTCTCATGATGTACTCTGCATATAAGTTAAATAAGCATGATGACAATATACAGCCTTGATGTACTCCCCTTCCTATTTGGAACCAGTCTGTTGTTTCATGTCCAATTGTAACTGTTGCTTCCTGACCTACATACAGATTTCTCAAGAGGCAGGTCAGGTGGTCTGGTATTCCCATCTGTCTCAGAAATGTCCAGAGTTTGTTGTGGCCCACACAGTCAAAGGCTTTGGCATAGTCAATAAAGCAGAAATAGATGTTTTTCTGGAACTCCCTTGGTTTTTCCATGATCCAGTGGATGTTGGCAATTTGATCTCTGGTTCCTCTGCCTTTTCTAAAACAGCTTGAACATCAGGGAGTTCATGGTTCACATATTGCTGAAGCCTGGCCTGGGGAATTTTGAGCATTACTTTACTAGCATGTGAGATGAGTGCACTTGTGCAGTAGTTTGAGCATTCTTTGGCATTGCCTTTCTTTGGGATTGGGATGAAAACTGACCTTTTCCAGTCCTGTGGCCCTGCTGAGTTTTCCCAATTTGCTGGCATATTGAGTGCAGCACTTTCACAGCATCATCTTTCAGGATTTGAAATAGCTCCACTGGAATTCCATCACCTCCACTAGCTTTGTTCATAGTAATGCTTCCTAAGGCCCACTTGACTTCATATTCCACAATGTATGGCTTTAGGTGAGTGATGACACCATCATGATTATCTGGGTTATGAAGATCATTTTTGTACAGTTCTGTGTATCTTGCCACCTCTTCTTAATAACTTGTGCTTCTGTTAGGTCCATACTGTTTCTCTCCTTTACTGAACCCATCTTTGCATGAAATGCTCCCTTGGTATCTCTAATTTTCTTGAAGAGATCTCTAGTCTTTCCCATTCTTTTGTTTTCCTCTATTTCTTTGCACTGATCACTGAGGAAGGCTTTCTTATCTCTCCTTGCTATTCTTTAGAACTCTGCATTCAAGTGGGTATATCTTTCCTTTTCACCTTTGCTTTGTGCTTCTCTTCTTTTTGCAGCTATTTATAAGGCCTCCTCAGACAGCCACTTAGCTTTTATGCATTTCTTTTTCTTGGGGATGGCCTTATCCCTGTCTACTGTACAGTGTCACAAACCCCCGTCCAAAGTGCCAGTTCATTAAACACTCTATCAGATCTGTCTATCAGATCTATTTCTCACTTCTCCTGTATAATCTTTAGGGATTTTATTTTGATTTAGGCCATACTTGAATGGTCTAGTAGTTTTCCTTACTTTCTTTAAGTCTGAATTTGGCAATAAGGAGTTCATAATCTGAGACACAGTTCACTCCCGGTCTTGTTTTTGCTGACTGTATAGAGCTTCTCCGTCTTTGGTTGCAAAGAATATAATCAATCTGACTTTGGTGCTGATCATCTGGTGATGTCCATGTGTAGAGTCTTCTCTTGTGTTGTTGAAAGAGGGTGTTTGCTATGACCAGTGTGTTCTCTTGGCAAAACTCTATTAGCCTTTCCCCTGTTTCATTCTATACTCTAAGGCCAATTTTGGCTGTTATTCCATGTGTTTCTTGACTTCCTACTTTTGCATTCTAGCCTCCTGTAATGAAAAGGATGTCTTTTTTGGGTGTTAGTTCTAGACGGTCTTCATAGAACTGTTCAACTTCAGCTTCTTCAGCATTACTGTTTGGGGCATAGACTTGGATTACTGTGATATTGAATGATTTGCCTTGGAAACAGAGATCATTCTGTTGTTTTTGAGATTGCATCCAGGTACTGCATTTCAGACTCTTTTGTTGACCATGATGGCTACTCCATTTCTGCTAAAGGATTCTTGCACACAGTAGTAGATATAATGGTGATCTGAGTTAAATTCACCCATTGCAGTCCATTTTAATTTGCTGATTCCTGAAATGTTGATGTTTACTCTTGCCATCTTATTTTAAATATAGAAGTGTGTATTTGTCAATCCCAAACTCCCAATCCGTCCTTCCTTACCACCTTTCCCCTATTGCAGTCCATTTAATTTGCTGATTCCTGAAATGTTGATGTTTACTCTTGCCATCTTATTTTAAATATAGAAGTGTGTATTTGTCAATCCCAAACTCCCAATCCGTCCTTCCTTACCACCTTTCCCCTTGGAAGACATAAGTTTGTTCTCAGCCTGTGAATCTGTTTCTGTGTAGTAAATAAGTTCATTTGTGTATTTTTTACATTCCACATATAAGCAGTATCACATATTTGCCTTTCTCTGTCTGACTTACTTCACTTGGTATGATAATCTCCAAATCAATCCATGTTGTTGCAAATGTCATTTAATCCTTTTCTATGGCTGAATAATATTCCATTGTGTATATGTATCACGACATCTATATCTGTTCATCTATCAGTGGACATTTAGGTTACTTCCATGTCTTGGCTATTGTAAACAGTGCTCTAGTGAACATTGGAGTGCATATATCTTTCAAACCATGTGTTTTTCTCTTGATATATGCCCAAGAATGGGATAGCTGATTCATATGGTAGCTCTATTTTCAGTGTTTTTAAGGAACCTCCTTCCTGTTTTCTGTAGTGACTATACCAATTTATTTTTCCTCCAACTGTTTAGGATGGTTTCTTTTTCTCCATCCCTTCTCCGTTATTTATTGTTCTTAGATTTTTTGGTGATGACCATCCTGACTGTTATGAGATGATGATCTCATTGTAGTTTTGATTTGCATTTCTTTAATAATTAACATAGTTGAGCATCTTTTCATGTGCCTCTTGACCATCTGTATGTCTTCTTTGGATAAATGTGTATTTTGGCCTTCTGCTGATTTTTTTTTAATTTAAATTTTTTTATATCGAGCTGCATGTTATTGTCCAGTTGCTCAGTTATGTCTGACTGTGACCCCATGGACTGCAGCACTCCAGGCTTCCCTGTCCTGGCCTTTACCGTCTCCTGGAGTTTGCTCAGACTCATATCCATTGAGTTCATGATGCCACCCAACCATCTTGTCCTCTGTTGTCCCCTTCTCCTCCTGCCCTCAATCTTTCCCAGTATCAGGATCTTTTCCAGTGACTCATTTCTTTGAATCTTTGCATCAGGTGGCCAAAGTATTGGAGTTTCAGCTTCAACATCAGTCCTTTAAATGAGTATTCATGGTAGATTTCCTTCATGATTGATTGGTTTGATCTCCTTGCTGTCCAGGGGACTCTCAAGAATCCTCTCCAGCTTTTTGTAAATTTTGGAGAAATTGTCAGTCACACTGTTTACAGTTTTTTTCATGTTTTTAAAATATCTCTGCATTAGTTATAGTATTTTCTACTGACCAAATTCTCAACTTAAAAATTATCTCTTCAGCTTTACTATTTTTTTCTAATTCCATTTATTGGTATTTTTCAGGTTCATGACTTCCATTTTATTCTTTTTAATGAATTCCAATTACCTCCTGAAATCCTTTTTATCATATCATCTAATGTTATGGGCTAACAGTTATTTTAAAATCTCTGAAGCTCCAATACTTCAGCCACCTGATATGAAGAACTGGCTCATTGGAAAAGATTCTGATGCTGGGAAAGACTGAAGGCAAGGGGAGAAGAGGGCAACAGAGGATGAAATGTTTGGATGTCCTCACTGACTCAATGGACATGAATTTGAGCAAACTCAGGGACATAGTGAAGGACAGGGAAGCCTGGTATGCTATAGTTCAGGGGTTCATAAAGAGTCAGGTACCTGAACAAAAACAACAGTAGCTCCAATATATGAATCTCTTGTGAATATTTTATTTTACTGTATTTTATTGTTTAAATTTTAGCCATGTGTTGTTTTTCTCTTGTTTTTTAGCCATGACTCCTGATCAGTTGAATGACATAATTTTAAAAACTTGGTGTCAAATATGATTATTAAAAACTACACAGGGGATGTCCCTGGTGGTTCAGTAGTTGAGACTCTGCTTCCAATGCAAGGGTTGTGGGTTTGATCCCTGGTTGGGGAACTAAGATCCCACATGCTGCACAGAGCAGTGAAAAATAAATAAGAATTTAAAAAATACAGAGAGAATTCCATGGTCTGATGATATTACCTTGTATTATATAAGATTTGATTTTACTTTCAGCAGTCAGCTTGGCTGGGGATATACATCTCAACACAGTTGAGCTGCTTGAATTGGAGTCTGATCTTTGTGCGTGTTAGTTTGCTTCCATTTATCCCTCACTTCTTTGTTGTAGCCCCTTCAGACACTCAACCCATAGCCTGAGATTTTTACCTGATCCCTTGTTATTGGTGGCCCTTAAAGTCTGTGTCTTGTTCTTGAGTGCCTCGAGATTACTTAATTTTCAATGTCGGCCTCTCAACCTACTGCTTTATACCCATGACTGGTATCTGGTATCTTTGGTATACAGTTGGTAACTCCTGGTGCTATCGTTAGCTTGCAGGCTGCTGAGTTGAACTGGCAAATGCCACAAAGGAAAAAGCTATCCCTAGCATCAGGATCACATCCTTATTTCCCTTGTACAAAGCTCTTGATATCTCAGTGCTCATTGCCTTGGTTGCTATTCAACATCATGAGTATTTTTTCCACAGTTTATATTGTTTCTATTGAGAGAATTGTTCTGTTCTTAGCTGTTCTGCTGAAGACTCAAAAACTGTATACCACCTTTCGGTAGAAGATTTTAAGCCCATTGATTTGTGTGATGTTATCTGATTATTATTTTAGGGAAGATCATTAGGCTGACTAATTCCAAGTAAAAAGAGAAGCCAAAGATAAGGGAGAACCTTCACAGAAACTTGCATTTCATTTACAGTCATCAGATGTATTCTTCATTAAAGCCAGTCATTAAAACCCTTTATGTGGAGAAATTTCCCTTTGTAATTAAAGTATCTTAATAATTTAAATTGTCATGAAGTGAAGAACTCTTCTTATTTTTCTGGCTATTTTTCTTGGTATCATTAGAGATTTTAGAAATCTTTTAAAGTAATTATAGAGAGCCTGGTGCTTAAAAAATATCCACAAAGATTTTGGAGAACCGCATGACTTTCTTTTTTTAAGCCAACTGTTCCAGAAATATCCAGTTTTAAAGGAGGATTCGCTGACACTTCAAATCTTGAATGCAAGTTGCTGATTCATGCAGTTTGAAGTTCAGAGAAATGTTTAAAGTTACAGCTTCCCAGGAAATAATCATGTTGATGTCAGAGGAAGTTTGTAGAGCTATGAAGAATTGTAATTACTTAGTCTGCCGCTGTAAACTGCAGTCTGATAGATAAGGGACAGATTGAACAATGGGGCTGACAGCTGAGCTGGTATCGATCTTTTGTTTATAAAGCTAGCAGTGATGTCTCTCATGCTATAACGTCAATCCAAACCCACATAAATATGAAATTACTTAAGTGAAAGTAAGATGTGGAGCCAGCGAGTCAGCAAATATGAGTGTATACAATTGTTAAAAACAAAGAAGTGAATCACTGATAAAATGTGTACATTCTTCAGGACATCTTGGGTTAGGTATTTATATGAAACTGCCTGAAAAATCTCATGGGTAGAGGATCTTGGAAAACTGCAGTCCTTAAGGTCATAAGGAGTCAGAAGGGATTGAGCATGTACATACATTACAGCATACTAGGACATAAAAACACCAGCCAATATACAATGTCATTATATTATTAAGTCATATATGGCATCAATCAAAAAATAGTGTTGGGACAATTTCTAAATAGTTTCTTACACCTAATAACTATTTTAAATGCTTTATTTATACTGTCAAATTTACCATATTTCATCTAAGTTGTATTTTTTTTTTCACTTAATTATCTCTTAAATCAGTACTCAGTATGTGTGTCCCTTACAGTTCTTTGTAAATAAATGCTCCTAAATAAGTTCTCTGTGTGGGCATAATACATAGTTCATCTGGGAATAGATCTTGCCAGTGCTTCCCCAAACTTGTAGTATAAACAATAGTCAAAGAAATGTGTCTTGAAAAACAAATTCCATTTGGTAAATGATACATGCCATATCCTACTTCTGAAATTTAACAGAGCTTCTGATCAGTTCCACAGTGAGAAAGCTTGTTTCATTTTAACCCAGCTTTGCCCAAATTTACCAAAAAAAAAAAAAAAAAAAAAAAATCTGACAAACTCTACTAAAAAGAACACACTAGAGAGTTCTAATCCAACCCCCCTCAAGCCAGTATTAGTACCAAATTGAATATTCAAAACCTGGGCTGAAACCCAGACTTTACCATTGATTTGTTGTATAAGCTTAGGCATAATATTGACTATTCATAAGTCTTGTTTTTCTCATCCATAAAATGAACATCAAATCTTCTTTACAGGTTATGAAAACTAATAAAATGGTTTATACAGAGCACCCAGTATGGCCTGGCATGTGATGGGAGTTTAGTATATGCAGGATTAACCCTGTGTTTTCACTGCTAGAGGAAGCATCATACACTTTATTCTCCATGGTGCAAAAAATGACCCCATCATACATGCATAGGCCATCTGCTCTCCATATACCAGGGTTTAGAAAATCATAATGGTCCATGATTGTATAAACCTCACTCACAAGAGCCTTAATCTTTCCTGCCTGTCCTCACGGGACACACTTCTTGACTTCAACTTAGCTTCTAAAGTTTTCCCTTCACTTCTTTATAAGTTGCTTGACAAAGAGAAATGAGGGATGCATGAAATGTTTGATAGTCATACCCTATTTTTTCAGAGGCTCACTGAATCTTCAGGGTAGACGATTCCTACACTGATCCTTTCCACTCTCATAATGGTATAGAAGAACCTGAAGTTCAAACAAGTTAAATGTGGACAATTAGGCAAGGAAAGGAAACGCAGGACAACAGTTCCGCCTGCTGTGGAGCTTATGGCTTCATCCTTGGGGTTCATGCATTGCACCTTTTTAAAATGCTGTTATGATTTTTTAATGTAGACTATTTTACAAGTCTTATTGAGTTTGTTACAATATTGCTTCTGTTTTATGTTTTGGTTTCTTGGTCCTGAGGCATGTGTGATCTTACCTCCCTGACCAGGGATCAAACCTGCACTCCCTATATTAGAAGGTGAAATCTTTACTATTGGACCAGGGAAGTCCCCAATGCTCCTTTAAATTGACTCTAAACAGATTAGTTAAACCCTCAGAGTCCCAATTTCCTTATCTGTAAAATACATAAAGTGGTATTATCTAATTCATTTTGTAGTGGGAGAAATGGATAAGGCCATGCAGACGGAGTAGGATGCTTACCATGGAGAGCCTTCCCCTGCTCCAGAAGTCTACTGAAGTACTTTTATCCCGACTGCCCCCTCCAATCCTTACTGAGTTCAAGTTCAATATATACAATGCTAATTGAAAGAACAACACTGGCAAGTGTCCTGGATAGAATTGATGATGCTGCATTTAAGTGAAAAGCATGTTATAGTAATTATCATAAAATTTATCCTCATCTCAGTAAGCGTCATTCTCAGAGCAGGATGAGGGGAAAGGCAACTTTAGATATTCAGATGAATCCTCAGAGTGCTCTATTGTCATTGTAGGAGAGCTGTAATTTATTGAGCAACCTCTGTGTGCCAGGCACTGTGGTAAGAACTTTATTAGATTATAATTACTGCTCCCAGTAGTTTTTATAGAAATTACAATAGACAAGAAAAGAACTTACTTCAACACGGCATGGTAATAGTGTGGGAGGGAGGGGTTATTAATTCCAGAATTACCACAGCCTAATACTTACTGAGTGCTTGCTATGTGACACATCTTGTGATCAGAACCTACAACCTGGGCATTTACTGTTCCCTGTTCTTTATTCATGAGGAAACCAAGACTAGAAAACTTATATAGTTGTTCAGTGTCCATTCAGTTCAGTTGCTCAGTCGTGTCTGTCATCTCTTTGCAACCCCATGAACTGCAGTGTGCCAGGCCTCCCTGTCCATCACCAACTCCCAGAGCTTGCTCAAACTCATGTCCATTCAGTCGGTGATGCCATCCAACCATCTCATCCTCTGTCATCCCCCTCTCCTCCTGCCTTCAATCTTTCCCAGCATCAGAGTCTTTTCCAATGAGTCAGCTCTTTGCCTCAGGTGGCCAAAGTACTGGAGTTTCAGCTTCAGCATCAGTCCTTCCAGTGAATATTCAGGATTGATTTCCTTTAGGATGAACTGGTTGGATCTCCTTGCAGTCCAAGGAACTCTCAAGAGTCTTCTCCAACACCACAGTTCAAAAGCATCAATTCATCGGCACTCAATATTCTTTATAGTCCAACTCTCACGTTCATACATGACTACTAGAAAACACATAGCTTTGACTAGATGGACTTTTGTTGGCAAAGTAATGTCTCTGCTTTTTAATACTCTACACATGGACATCACCAGATGATCAATACAGAAATCAGATCGATTATATTCTTTGCAGACAAAGATGGAGAAACTCTATGCAGTCAGCAAAAACAAGACTGGGAGCTGACTGTAGCTCAGATCATGAACTCCTTGTTGCCAAATATTATTAGATCTCATCAATTCTTTCCCTCCCACATTTAACTTCTCCAAAATTAGTGTGTGTTTCATTCTCATTTTTTTTCCTGTTGATATATAAAATAACAGTGTCTCAAGCATATTATACTCAGAGAAATTTGGTGATGCTTTTAATCCTCATATGAACTGTTGTAAAAGTATTATTAGCCTCACTTTTAAGGTATGGAAACTCAGACATAGAGGTTTCAATGAACTTTATCAAAGGCAAAGAGCTAATAAGTGGTAAGGTTAGTTTTCCCACAGAGGTTGTCTAATTAGAGTTCCTGTTCTAAGCAATGTAACTGTGGTACCTGATACAGACATACTTTTAATAATGTACAAATTAAAATTTGCTAGCAGTTTTTACCAAATCATTACAGTTTAGCAAGTGACATATTAAATTGGCTTGATTTCTGATTAATATCCCTTAATATTCTTACCAAA
This sequence comes from Madoqua kirkii, assembly GCA_006408675.1. NCBI lineage: Eukaryota > Metazoa > Chordata > Mammalia > Artiodactyla > Bovidae > Madoqua > Madoqua kirkii. The sequence continues at coordinate 127,261 of SJYC01034659.1, forward strand.
GACTGCCACTGTGTCATCTCAAGAGTGAAGAGGATTGACAAGTGCATGAAGCATTGTGAATCTCAGAAGGTACAGCTGGGAGTTGAGTTCCTCTGAATCTGTAATGTGATGGAAAGTGTTCTGTCCTCACCAGTAATTAATTTAGAATAACTGGGTCCATTTTCATTCCCTCATTTTGATCTTTCAGGTTGCGAACCAATGGAGCGAGTGTTACATACAAAAGAGATTCAGAATAGCCTTCAGAAGGGTGGGAACACAGGTCTTGAAGACCCACCAGAGAATTTTCAAGGGTGATAGATGACAGAACTCAGCCTGTATTAATGAGGACATAGGGGAAGGTTAGCATTTATTTTAATATCTTTGGTGCTTCTTTTGTGTTAGAAACTTTCTTGACTTTACACAACTGAGCAGGACAGGAGGGCAGAGTAAGCATAAGGCAGAATTTGATGCGTTGGTCAGTAAATACTAGAAAAGGGGCCACTTGGATGAACCCTCTTAAGTATAAGAATTATACTAACTGGAATGACTGATTGAGATAATGTTTTGGTCAATGGCAGGACTTCCTTGGTGGCTCACATGGTAAAGAATCTGCCTACAGTGCAGGAGACCTGGGTTTGATCCCTGGGTTGGAAAGATTCCCTGGGACAGGGCATGGCAACCCACTCCTGTAATCCAGCCTGGAGAATCCCATGGACAGAGGAGCCTGGAGGGCTACAGTCCATGGGGTCACAGAGAGACACGACTGAGTGACTAACACTTTCATTTTGGTCCACGACTACTTGTGTGGTCTTCAAGGAAAAATAAATTCTCCCTCTCGGTCCATGTGGCCTGTTGTCACCGTTGTCTTAGATATTTGCTAACAAATGTAATACTACTAGTCATATTTTTTACATTGCTTTTTAAAAAGATGTTTGCGATGTTGTTTTCCAATTGTGCTACTCTGTATCTTATTGTTTATAGGTAGATACTGCACATATTAATAGTTCCTTAAGGATATTATGCTTCGGGTTAGGACATAGGGTTAGGGTTAAGGTTAGCTACAGCTATGGTGTTGTCACTGAGCTTTGACTATGAAAGAAACAACCCTTTACTTTATCTTAAAGTTTTCATTTTGTATTGGAGTATAACCCATTAACAACATATGTGTGTTCACGCATTCTCCCCCAAACTCCCTTCCCATCCAGGCTACCACATAAGATTGAGCACAGTTCCATGATCACTTTAAAAACAACATCTGTTTGTTTAATCCATGACTGTGCAGATTAGCAATATGGGTTAGCTTTAGCTGAGTGTTTATAGTGGTCTAGTTGGTCTCACTCATGTGCTTGTGATCAACTGTTGGGCTGCCTGGGGGCTGGCTCATCTCAGGGAAGTTCGTTTCTGACAGCTCACCTCTCTTCAGTGTAGACTCTCATGTTCTAGCTGGCAGTTTTCACATGGCAGCTGGTCAGGTTTCAAAGAGATTGAGTGAAAGCTTGCAAGTTTCTTCAGGCTCAGCCTCAAAACTGGCACAGTGTCATTTCCCTCCTATTGTTTTGATTGAATCTGATAATAGTATCAGCCCGTCTTCAAGGAGAAGGTAATTAGACTTCACCTTTTCATTGGAAGAACTGCAAATGCACATGGCAAATGACAAGGAAGGGATGGAGAGCGAGGGCCACACTTAGTTCTTCAGCTGTCCTGTGAGTTGATAGTCTTTGCTTCCTCTACCTTCTTGGTACCACTCATGGGTTTGTTCTGTCAGAGCATCTACTATCTGAGTTGTTATCGTTGTTGGAAGAAGATTGAAGAATGCAAAGGTTTCCCCAAATGAGCAACCATAATGCTTTGCTCCCTAATGGTGTCTATGATTACATGATACCTACAAGTAACCCAACCATAATTTCAACCTCTTCTTTCAACACACCAGGTTATATGAAAGGACTGATTCCAATATAATGTGAACTGTATAGAAGATGAATTCTTGACAACACAAAGGGATGGGGACCCATAAGATTTAAAAAGCAGTGGGAGGGTGCTAGTGATAGTGAAGTCCCTCAGTCGTGTCCGACTCTTTGTGACCCTGTGGACTGTAGCCCACCAGGCTCCTCCGTCCATGGGATTCTCCAGGCAAGAATATTGGAGTGGGGTGCCATTTCCTTCTCCAGGGAGGGTGCTAGGATCTGCTAATTCAGGGAAGAGAGGTGTCTCAAAGACGGCACAGTTGTACCCAGACATAAATTAGGCAAGGGGGTAAATTGGTTTTATTTGGACCCAAAGTTCTGAGCTGGCACCAAAACTGGAAATTAAGAGAGTCAGACTATGCTTTATTATATGGGGAAAAAAACCCATTTTAACCATTAGGACTTTTTAGAACTGAAAAGGGTAGTATAAACTAGTGGGTAATAGCATGATAAGTCTGAAGTTACACTGCACTGAGTTCAAGTCCTGTTTGTCATGCTAGCTATCTGTGATCTTAGGCCTGTTCGTTAATTTCCCTCAACTGTAAAATGGCACTAGTAACAGTTTGTACTTTGTAGTATTATTTTGAGAATTCAGTGATAACATATATGGAAGTCCTTATTGTGGCAGCTATCAAGGCAAGCACTCAGAATAATTCAGAGTTAATTATGAAAGTATATTTATGCTGAATCTGACTAAAGACCTGTGAACAACACGTCAATGGAACACCAGGCAGTTAAGAATACTAGTCTCCTGGGTAATGAAGCCTGTCTATACTACTGGAGATTTTTTTCCACTCCTGGCAATTCAGGTAAAAAAAACATCTACTTTGCCTTCTGTCTATAAAACATATTATTACTATTTTGGTCTAGGCCTAATTACCTTGGATTGTAACCTTATTTTCTCTTGCTGGAGTAATCAATAATTCCCAGTGTACAAAGATACCTACTTACAACCATGACTTTATCCGAAAAATCACTATTTTAATGATCATAACAGCTCATTTTCTTCTTTCTGGCCAACATCATTCCCTAGACCATTGCTTTAGGTGACTTAGAAAAAATCAATCCAAGGGAGAAAATTCAGTGTCCACAGGAAGTCAGAGTAATGGCAGATGGTGCCCGAAGCACTGGCCTCTGATTACTGCTAGTCCACTGGAATGCGGCCTGAGATTGGAAACAAATCGCGCTGCCAATGGCTGCCTTAACAGTTTGTTTGTAAATTGGGGCTGTTTGGGTTGCAGGGCATTTCAGAGCTTGTGCTGTGCTCCTAGTACACTTGGGAGACTTGGATGAAAGATGCTAACAGCATTATGGAAGCTAGGTGATTTGCATGATCACCTGCTCACTTGGCCTAATGTAGGCTAGCAATCAGGAGAATTAAGTTAGAGGAAAAAAAAAATCCATTTCTTGTGTCCAGCTACCCTGCTTAGAGGAAATATCTGTGGAAATTCCTACTCTGTACCAAAAAGGAACGAATGTAACAATTCTTTGAATAACAGCTGCTGTTCTCAGATATCTATATCTAAGTATCAATATCTAATGCTGTGTCTACATCTATACCTTCATCTGTATCTATATCTTAAGCTATGTATATAATACATGTATGCAGATGGGGAAAGAGTGGAAACAGTGTCAGACTTCTTGAGGGGGGGGGCTCCAAAATCACTGCAAATGGTGACTGCAGCCATGAAATTAAAAGACACTTACCCCTTGGAAGAAAAGTTATGACCAACCTAGATAGTATATTCAAAAGCAGAGACATTACTTTGCTGACTAAAGTCCAACTAGTCAAGGCTGTGTTTTTTCCTGTGGTCGTGTATGGATATGAGAGTTGGACTGTGAAGAAGGCTGAGCACTGAAGAATTAATGCTTTTGAACTGTGGTGTTGGAGAAGACTCTTGAGAGTCCCTTGGACTGCAAGGAGATCCAACAGTCCATTCTGAAGAAGATCTGCCCTGGGATTTCTTTGGAAGGAATGATACTAAAGCTGAAACTCCAGTACTTTGGCCACCTCATGCAAAGAGTTGACTCACTGGAAAAGACTCTGATGCTGGGAAGGATTGGGGGCAGGAGGAGAAGGGGACGACCAAGGATGAGATGGCTGGATGGCTTCACGGACTCGATGAACGTGAGTCTGAGTGAACTCCAGGAGATGGTGATGGACAGGGAGGCCTGGCGTGCTGTGATTCATGGGGTCGCAGAGTCAGACATGACTGAGCGACTGAACTGAACTGTTGTAATATATATTTGTATGATATATATGCATATATCATATATATAGTTTAGTCCTCCTCATACAAGTGAGTTCGCGTCTAAGAGTCTGTCTGAAAGTCCAATTTGTTCATTAGTTCAACAAAATTAGCCTAGGTACCCAACCAGTACAATCAACTATAGAGTACTGTATTGTGATAGGTTTATGATACTTTTCACTGAAGTACTATGTATATAAAAACCAAACAAAAATGGTGTTAGTCTTACAGCACAGTACCTTGAAAAGTACAGTTATACAGTGCAACAGTGGGCACACAGATGCTGGCTCTCAGATTCACATCTTTGAAAGTTCACAACTTGTAGGTTCCTATGTAAGGGACTTACTGTATATGTCATTATATATATATTCACACATGTCACATATATAATTCATATCTCTATATGTATAATAATCATACATATGAATAAATAAGGTGGAAATCAATTTACAAAGGATGCTAAAAAATAGCACAGTTGTTACCTAGTTCTAAAAGTTGCTTGTAAGAAGTTAACTGCTAAAATCGAATTACTTCCACAACAGAAGCAAAGGTTTCTATTTGGCGAGTGCAGGGCTTTAGTTCTCAGACTCCTCACTAGCTAGAGCTGTACTCCCCCCACTGCCCTGGCCAGTGTGGTAAGCACAGCCCATAAGAGCTTCTGCACAGTTAAAATATGGTTACTTCAAACTGAGAGACACTGAGTATAAAAGGCACATTGGATTTTGCATACTTAATACAAATATGGATTGAAAATACCTCAGTATCATTTTTCTATTGATTTTAAAGTGATAGCAATTTGATGATAATTTGAATACAGGTTACAATGTTTGTATTTCAAAAGATTTTTCTTATATATTTTTTTAAATGTAGTTACCAGAAAATGTGAAATTATGTATTTGGCTTGCATTTGTGACTCACTTTTCCTTTCTGTTGGATAGAGCTAAGCTAGAATTTCATACTCTAATTGAGACCCTCAGACCCATGATATCAACACCCCCCCCCCAGAGCTTATTAGGAATGCAGACTCTTCTCTTGTCCCAGATCTACAGAATTAGAATCTTCATTTTAACAAGATTTCCAATTAATTCATTTTGACAGTAAACTTTGAGAATCACTGAGTCAGAGTGCATTAGAGCTTGAGTCAGCTGACTGAGAGGAAAGGGCTTCTTGACAGCTGTCAGGACCCTGGTTTCATCTGTAAGTCATTCTGAATGAAGGTTTCTTGGGTATGTGCAGACTGCCACTGTCACAGAACTTTCGGATGCCGTGTCCGTGATTTTATGAAGGAGATCAATGGGGAAAATGCAATTCAGGTAATGGAAGATTTACTTCACGGTCAATATTTTACACAGAGCTCTTTGGGGAAGCAGAATCTGTTAGTAGCTGATTTTGACTTGCTTTGTTTTCTGTATTGTCCTGCTTGATGATAATCAAAGAAGGGCAAGGTCAGGTCTCCATCCTCAAGAATTTTTTCTTCTTCTCCTTTGAATCTCCACTCTGAGGTGAGAAAGGCCTGCCCCGACACTCTTTCCTCCTTCCTCTAGCCTGTCTCTCGCCTTAGATTAACCTGCCTAACTTTTGGGGTGTGTCTCCCTGGATGAAATCCTGATTACTGCTCTGCATGCTTGTCTTCTTTGTCCAGGAGGAGACAAGGCCCATGGAGATAAGGGCTTTTTCTTGCTCACCTCTTCAGTGATTCATCTGCCCTGAGGTAGGCCACACCTCACAAGTTAAGGGTACAGTCCCCTCAAACTGGGCCACCCCCCGACCCCACTGCTTTAGACATCAGCTGCAAGATTGGGGTCCCCAGGACACCCTCACTTGTGATCTGTTGGCTACAAAATTTGGGAGCTCCTTCTGTATCCTCAGGTTTGAAAATTCTATGAATGATTCATAGAATTCAGGAAAGTGCCATACTCCCTATTACAGTTTTTTTTTTTTTTTTAAATAGTAAAAAGATAGAAATAGGAGCTAAAAGAAGAGACAGAATGAGATCTGAGAGGGTTTAACTTGCTAAATCACTGTGTTAGCTTAAACTATTCAGGGGCCACTCCATGTCATCTTGCTAGCCTAAAGTCAGGGGTGGTCCAAGGGACTGCCCACAAGTTACAAAGACATTCCTCTCACTTGGGAAAATCAAAGGGTTTAGAGGTTCCCTGTTGGAAACTAGGGACAAAAGCTGGTCAAGTTCTTTAGACAGTCCCTCCCTCTTCAACCCTAATGCCTGTCATAGAAGTTTCTTGCAGATAGTTCACACCCTTATATTGAGGTAATGAGCTCCCAGTGTCTGGCATAGACCCTGACACTAAGTGAGAACTTTATGGAAAATAGTAGAATGAGCATGCTCTGAACTCTTTAGGTAGATGAAACATCTCAGAACTTGGCCAGAGATTCAACCTTCTTAGCAAGTGGCTTCTAATGCCTCATAGAAGTGTAGTGTTGTTCAACAGAGTTAATTACTGCAATGGAAATGAAGTCCACAAATCTTTACTATGTCTTCTAATGCCAGTGCCCTGTTAGTGGAGGGAAATCAGCTCCATAAAATGACTGCAAAATGGTATTTGAGCCTTTTTCTTTTACAATTAACTATTGACACTTAACGCTCATTATACATTTTCAAGGAGAAAAAAAATATGAATTACTAAAGATGTCAAACAAACTCCCATAAATTAACTTTCTTTTAATGATTACTTTGCTCTCATCAAAAATTGCATTGTCAAGAAATGGTGGTTATAGAATTTTTTGATTCCCAAATTATTGGTTGGAATAGCTTAAACGCTTCCTCTGACAGTAGAAGCAGTGAAGGGAAAACAAAAAACAGGAATAAATAACCCAGAATTTTTCAGTTTAAATAAGATTAAACCAGGCATGAGGTAGAATCAGTGGCTTAATGTCAGTTCCAAACCATCAACTATTTCTGTGAAAATGAAAGGCATGTAGGTGGATATGGAGAGTGGATTTGGAATCAAGTGGAGAGTTGACCAAATAGAATTCTTAGGTTTGTGGTTTGGGGGACAACTTCCCATTGCTTGTGAGTCTAGGTCAAGCTTCTTACAAGCTTTAGGACATACAGATGAGCTGGTGCTTCCATGTTCATAAATCTGCAACCTTCTCTAGAACCTATTAGCTAAGGGATTTGGGGTGAGGAACCTACCCTCTGATGTCAGTTTCCTCATCTGTGAAATGGGAGAATAACTCCTTTCTGAAAATAGCATCTCTTGAACAGGATTGTTGAGAGAGTTCAGTAGGGCTGTACATGTGAAGCCCATCATGTGTGATGCTAAAGTTTCTCATGTCATATTCTCTACACTTGAAAGTGAGTGATTTTCTAGAAAATTGTGCTTTTGGAGTTTTCTTGGAAGGTCCTGTATTTGTTTTTGGTGGTCTTTTGCTAAGTTTGACAATTCTGAACAGCCTGCTTTACTTCTGTGGTTAAGTATTTGTAATATGTGTTTGCTTCTTCTTACCATTATTCACATATGGCAGAGTCTTCACTTTGTACACATGGTCAGTAGCTCAGGATGAAATGCAGAGTAAGTACAGGAACCAGAGTCCCCTGAGGATTGTTTGCTATGGAATAATGAAACATGTCTTGTCCTCTTCTTTTCAGAAATGACCTGCCTTCTTCCCTGCTCATTTCCTTACAGAACCTCAGTTATACAAGGACTGCTGAGCAAGAAAGCACTTGGCTTACTGCTGCCTGTAGATACTAGGCAAGTTTCTTAGCCTCTCTGAGTCAAAATTTCCCTGCACGTGATGGGGTGAGAGTTCTTGCTTTACCCTGTGTGGAGAATGGCATGAGTCTTCCCTGCAGTGTCCAGCTGGCAGGGAGAAATGCCTCTTCCTTCTTAGCTTTCCTGTCAAAGGAACACAGGCACTGGCTTGGCCACTGGTGACTTTCCATGTGTTGGCTCTTGACTCACATCTAAATATGGTCAGATGAACTGATGGCAAAAGAAGCCGTGGGTGCCCTGGCACTTCTTACAGGGTCTGTGATTCCTCAAAAATACTTCAGAGACACCCTGATACATGCTGTATGTGTCTTAGTAGAGGTAGCTAGAAATTGGATCAGAGATTTACACTCTAGAGTCATCAACTAACATCATGATTAGAAAAGTTCTACTCTGAAGGTGCCTCCTGCAGAGGCTTAAACTATTCTTATTTCTGAGTAATTTAAACATTTTGCCCACTAGCCTAGTGAGTTTATTGAAGAGACTAGGTCCTTACTAACAAACATAATGTTTGATAGAAATGAACTCTCATTTGTGAAAGTAGCAAAATTTGAATTATGTAGCTTGGCTGAAATATCATATGTGTCATATATGATATATATGATACGTATCACTTCAGTTCAATCCAGTTGCTCAGTCGTGACCCCATGAATCAAAGCACGCCAGACCTCCCTGTCCATCACCACCTCCCGGAGTTCACTCAGACTCATGTCCATCAAGTCAGTGATGCCATCCAGCCATCTCATCCTTGGTCGTCCCCTTCTCCTCCTGCCCCCAATCCTTCTCAGCATCAGAGTCTTTTCTAATGAGTCAACTCTTCACACGAAGTGGCCAAAGCACTGGAGTTTCAGCTTTAGCATCATTCCTTCCAAAGAAATCCCAGGGCTGATCTCCTTCAGAATGGCCTGGTTGGATCTCCCTGCAGTCCAAGGGACTTTCAAGAGTCTTCTCCAACACCACAGTTCAAAAGCATCAATTCATTGCACTCAGCTTTCTTCACAGTCCACCTCTCACATCCATACGTGACCACTGGAAAAACCATAGCCTTGATTAGACGGACCTTTGTTGGCAAAGTAATGTCTCTGCTTTTCAATATCCTATCTAGGTTCAGTTCAGTTGACTTCAGTTGCTCAGTTGTGTCTGACTCTTTGTGACTCCATTAATCACAGCACACCAGGCCTCCCTGTTCATCACCATCTCCCGGAGTTCACTCAGACTCACGTCCATCGAGTCCGTGATGCCATCTAGCCAGCTCATCCTCCGTCGTCCCTTTCTCCTCCTGCCCCCAATCCCTCCCAGAATCAGAGTCTTTTCCAATGAGTCAACTCTTCACATGAGGTGGCCAAAGTACTGGAGTTTCAGCTTCAGCATCATTCCTTCCAATGAAATCCCAGGGCTGATCTCCTTCAGAATGGACTGGTTGGATCTCCTTGCAGTCCAAGGGACTCTCAAGGGTCTTCTCCAACACCACAGTTCAAAAGCATCAATTCTTCCGCACTCAGCCTTCTTCACAGTCCAACTCTCACATCCATACACGACCACTGGAAAAACCATAGCCTTGACTAGTCGGACCTTAGTTGGCAAAGTAATGTCTCTGCTTTTGAATGTGCTATCTAGGTTGGTCATAACTTTTCTTCCAAGGAGTAAGCGTCTTTTAATTTCATGGCTGCAGTCACCATCTGCAGTGATTTTGGAGCCCCCAAAAATAAGTCTCTGACTGTTTCCAGTGTTTCCCCATCTATTTGCCATGAATTGATGGGACCAGATGCCATGATCTTAGTTTTCTGACTGTTGAGCTTTAAGCCAACTTTTTTTACTCTCCACTTTCATTTTCATCAGGAGGCTTTTTAGCTCCTCTTCACTTTCTTCCATAAGGGTGGTATCATCTGCATATCCGAGGTTATTGATGAGTGTGTGTATACACATGCATATGCATATACACATGCATATGCATATTAAGTGGCTTGGCTCAAATGCCAGAAAATATGATATATATATATATATGCTATATATATATTTACTATATACTATATATAGTATATATACTATATACTATATACTATACTATATATATATACTATATACTATATTTACTATATCATATATATATACTATAAATATTATGTGTCATATATGATATACAATTTATTCATATGCTATATATAATATATATATATGCTATATATAATATAGTGTATATATGTATATATTTTCTGGTATTTGAGCTGAACCACTTAATATACATATGCATCACACACACACACACACACACACACACACACACACACACACACCCCTTTTGCAGCATTTGAAGTAATTGAATGTCAACTGGGCTTTAGATGATATTAAACAAATATTATTGTTTAAGTCCTTATCTGTTAGAGATATGTATTCAAATATTTACAAATGGAATAATATTGTATCTTATATCTGGGATTTCTTTTTTAAAACTCTAACCACATTTTCTACCACAAACAGAAACAGATGACAAAAATCAAAAATCAAAATGAAAAATACCTGGGAGTATAGATAAAATGAAATTGGCAAAATACAGACAGTTGTTGGCAAGGGGCATATAGGGAGTGGTTAAACTTTTCTCTGTATATTTGTATGTGCTATAAAATTCCCATTAAAAATAATCTAATGAGGTCTCTAAGGTGAATCCTTAGGGAAGGTGTGAAGATGGTCTGGAATCCAGTTTCAGGTGATTTCTGGGTAGTGATGCTGATGTTAGGCTGACACATAATATCTCTAGGATATTGTTACATCTGTTTCCAGTTGATCTTTCTGGAAATCTGGTGGTCAGAACCTCTATAAGTACAGTGAGCTAAAACTGAAATAATTATCGAGTGGCTATACAAACTGGTTTGGCTCATTTGCTAATAGATTTTTTTTTAATGTGTGAATATGACAAAATTTGACCTGAAACTCATTTTTGCTGAAACTTAGAAATGAGGCGAGAGCCAGGCTTTGCTGGTGGCTCAGATGGTTAAGAATCTATCTGCAGTGCAGGAGACTGGGGTTCAATCCCTGGGTCAGAAAGATCCCATGGAGAAGAGAATGGCAACCCACTCCACTGTTCCTACCCAGAGAATCCCATGAACAAAGGAGGCTGATGGGCTACAGTTCATGAGGTCACAAAGAGGGGGATGTGACTGAGTGACTAAGCACATAAAGAAATGAGGATATAGGTGGGTAGATAACCTCTACTTCAAGCCCCCTTTGGTGGCATCAACCACCAAGAAAGAAGCTCAGAGTTGTGCTCACCTTGGGTTATGTCAGTTCTCTGCAGCATTGCTGAGACTGGGGGGAGCTGGCCTGGGGAGGTCTGCCCTGTTACAGGGTAGGAAAGGGGGACAGCATGGTCCCACAGAGGCCTTGGTGGTGAACTCCACCTTGTGACTGGGCTCAGATGTAAGGTGCAAGGTGCAGCTGGCTGAGCGAAGCCTAGCATTGTGTCCAGGGTGGAGCTCTGCCAAAGGGCTGGGGAGCGTTGGGAGTCCAACAGGGAATGGATACCTCAGCTTCATAGCAGAGTCAAATCACACAGAGCTGCAAGAGGACCCAGAACCCATCAGGAGAATGCACTTTATATGGAGAGGAATCCTAGCAAGAACAAGGCAAGCCTCCTTCCACTCCTACTGACTGATGACATTTGATGACTGAAGCAACTTCTAGGATGTGAGATAGGAAATGAAGGGCTGGAGCTTATCACCAGAGCTGAGGTTCAAGGTAATCCTTGTGTTTATGAAAATGGCAAAAGCTCAGTTATCTTTGGGTTGTCAGGTCAGCATGAGTGTATTATGTTGAGTCATTGAACTGTGTTCTTAAATCCCTCTTGGCTGTTGATCATAGCGGTCAATAAAGACCAAGGATACCAAGGGTTAGAGATTAGTAGATAGATTCTAGTAAGAAATTGCCCCCAGTTGCTTTTCTTCCACAGACATCTCACAGTGTGAACAGATAATTTATTGGGGAGCTAGTTTGTGTTTCCTCTCCCTGGAGACCCCATTCTTTGAACGCCTTTTATTCAACTCCTTCTGCTTCAAGAGTTGTGTTGCTGAAACAATAGTGTAGGTTACAGGCTACGTGCTGAGCCAGCCTTTTCCCTTTGGGCCTTCTTTTTTTATTTTTTTTTCCCTCTTCAGCCCAAGTTCTTGAAAAGATTATGCATGACCAAGGAAGGTGCTGCAAAGCTCAGAGAAAAGAGAACAGGGGTCTACAGACCCTGTGGGCACTGGAGACCCGTGACTTGCTCCCAGTGTTAACATGAAGAGATGAACAAGTCACAGGAAGTGAAATGTGGAATAAGCAGAAGAGAGTGCTAGGTGACTCCAGTGGAAAACTATGCATATGACTGTCTGGGTTAAATTATTCCAGCCTTTTATTGCCTTTGAGTTATTTTGCAACTCAGTACATTGTAACTGATAGTAATGCAAAATAATTCATGTCTATATGCATGCAAATAAATTCTGTCCAAATTGGGGGATCAGTTGACTTCTTTCTCCACCCCTTTCATTTATTTGTAAATTCATTTCCATATTCCTTTACTCCATGTGAGTGTATGCCCCTTTGACTTCTTCACAGTGGTTGTAATAATTTTGCCTATGTCCTCATTAATCATGGATTAAGTAAAATCTTTAATGTGTCTTCATTTTATATATGATTTAAAAGTAGAGTGGTGATTTTACCTTTTACGAAATTTATCCTTTAACAAGATGAGACCATGTTAACATCTAGGGCATTTGGATAGTAGTCCATAGGAGCCTCTAGCAAGCTTCCCTAAGCCACTTGAACTACTTGGTTGTCATTTTCTTTTGGCAAATATCCAATTGACCCCAGTAATTAAATGTAAGGTACCTAGTCTCCTCCCCTGCAATCTTCCCCTAAGAGAGAGAGTTTAGTGACAGGGAGTTCTGGAGAGTGTCAGCTTCTTATATAATGTTAGTAAACAAACACAAGAAAGACTAGCCAGTTCCTGAAGACTTGTTAAAGAATTCACTAGGGCAAGCACTCTAAGGCAGTGCACCAGTATTTTCATGGCTGGATCAGCTGGCTTTCTGGTGGGATTAGGTGATAGGAGTTCTCTGTGAAAGAGGAGGGTTGCAGGACTGTTCTACTGTACCCCATATGCCTATAAGCCCTGTATTTGCCTGGCTTCAAGGTCCCAGAAAGAGGCCAGAGTCAGCCGCAGAGACATCCATGGTTTGATGGATGGGCAGCTTGTATATCTGAAACGAGGTCCTGGAGCCTTTATTTACTCCACTGTGTGTGGCAGATGGCTGGCAGGACAGGGTGGTGATCTCTACTCCTGAGGTGTGGGAGTGTGGAGGTCACCGCATGGGGAACTGACATCAGGTCATCAGTTACCGACTAGCAGAGGGTCACACCCCTTACCACTTCTTTATAAGCTATCATGGCAGAGATGTTCTAGTCTAAAGTTTAGAACACTCTCTCGTGGGGGCGGGGAGTAGGGGTCGGGCACATCTGTAGGAAGGTCATGTGAGTTGAGTGTAGATGAAGCAGGCACTGGTCCAGGGAATGTACAAAGAGCAAAGGAATAGCCATTTTGGGTAGTCTGATCATACAAGGGCCAAAGAGGTCATCCCAACCTAGGATACTGCTCACAAGTGTAAAGCTACTGGGCTTGTCAAGGCCTTAAGTGTTGTTCACTGTGGAAGGAAGTCCTGGTTCTATTTTTCTGCGCTGCCCCCCACTGCCCCAACTTGTGTTCAGACACTGCTCATTTCACTATGAAAAGTCCCTACTGCCATCCCTGTGCTACTTAGCAAACCCTTTATGTCCAGTTTACATAAAGATACCTGAAGTACTTTTCATGCATCCCCTGTGTATGACTTTCTGGTTAGGCCTAAGTGTTGGGATCTGTAGGGTGTGAAAAAAAGCCTGTTTGCACACCTATCTATCACACTTCTTACTGATACCAGTTCAGGGCATTTCAGAAGGGAGTTTGAACAGAGGAATGCTGTGACCATGTGTCTCCTTTAGGAGAGCATTTGTGCCACCTTATTGTCCATGTGAGTCTACTGAGGATTTTTGCTGAAGTGTGTCATCTGATTCAGCAGTCCTAGGGTAGGGCTGGTAATCTGCAATTTTAACAAATTCTCAGGAGGTACTAATATCAGTCATTGATCCCTGGAGAAGGCTTTGTTGATCCCTGGAGAAAGAGTCTAAAACAGAAATCTGCAGGTATTTCCATAAAGGCTGAAATAGTGATTATTTTCAAGCTCATAGGTCATGCACTCTCTGTTGCTATGTAACTCTACCATTACAGATTGAAAGCAGCCACTGACAATATGGAAATGAATTGGTTTTAAGAAAATTTTATTAAAAAAAAAAACAAAACACAAGAAAACAGAATCTGTGTTAGGCCCATAGGCCACAGTCTGTCAGTCTGTGGTTTAGAAGTACTGTTCGGGCAGTAGGTAGTGTGTAGATGGATTTTAAGGAGGAGGTGGGGATTGGAGACAGGTAGCCCAGTTCAGTGGAAGAAAATTTCATGAAAGCTAATGACTGCTTAGAGGAAATCGAAAGTGAAAGTAGAATTGATAAGACTTGACAGGGATCAACAAAATGGGAGAGCTGACATCAATATTGGATGGGTTTCCAGGTCCTCAAGTAATATAATAAAGCATGACTTTTCATGGGCACATTTTGGGAGGATTGGTTTTCGATCTGTTGTTTGCAGGATATGACAGCTTTTGTTACTGACATCCTTCAGTATTTATGAAAACCCAGACAGCATAATGCTCACATTAATGATATAAAATTAGAGAGGAACATGTGAAATTTCAGGGGGGAGAATTCTCATGTCATTTAAATGTCCTTTCTACTGAAATATGGATAGGTTTGGTTTCTGCATTAATTGCAATTCTAAGAGTTAACGAATTATATGCTAATTATGAAATAATTGAGTTTCTCTTCTACTCAGGGACTTCTGGTAGGTGATGAGGTATATTCAAGAATAGTCAGGAAGTACCTCATGCCTATGGTAGTTATTTATGACTAAAAAGTGAGCTTGATAGCTGCATCTCATACTTGAGAAACAATGTCTTTGGAGGGGAGTCTAAAGCAAATATCTCTAAGTTAAATAGTAGAAAAGTTAAATTGTATCACAATGCAGAATTGTATCATTGAGTTCTACAGAATAGTTAAAAAACAAACAAACTTAGTCCTGCCAAGAGAAATTCAGGAAAAATGAGCTACCTTTCAGCATTCAGGTTAAAGGTAACATTATCCACAACCCGTTGCCATTGTGAAACCCACGGAAATGAAGACTCCCATTATAATATTTAATTTCCAATTTATCTTCAGTTTTCCAAAAGAGTCCCTGTAAAATCTTTCAGAGTTTTTTTAAAGTCAGGATCTGACCAAATTTCATATCTCATAGTTGCTTGTTACCTCTTTTAGTCCACTGTTCTCAAATTCCACTTCTGATCTCCTGAATCAGAAGTTCTGGAGATGTGACTATGTATATGTGGTGGAGATTCTAACGTATGCTAAAGGGTGAAAACCACTTTTTTATTCTGTCCTGGTTCTGTTTACCTTGAACTGTTTTCCTGCCATTTCATTAAATAACACTGACTTCAATCTTGCTAATTATCCTGTTTAAGCGCTCACAGTATATGTTTGTTTGCTTGTATGTCTACTTCTTTCACACTTACTTGTCCTCCCATTTCAAAAAATATTGAGAGGTATGTATCCATTGTCTTTTCCAACACCTTCCAAAAATAGCTTTGGGCTTGAATATTTCTCGCAAGTGAAATGGATCGTATTACAACCATTTCTTTGGGCTGTACCATTTTTCCAGCCACGTAAATCTCCTCTATTCTATCTTGCTAGACTAGATTATTACCACCCTGGCTTTCGATTCTATTTTTCATTTCCAAGATGATTTTTGTGGAGTATCTCTTGAGAATATTGCCCTTTTCTCTTTGGGCTTTATAGCTCTCTGGTCATAGCATGAACTCATCCATTTCACTTACCACATTCTTCTGTTTCAAACTGTGTTTTATTAGAGGATTTGTTTTCAGTATCTCATCTGACCACATCATATCATATGTGGAAATGGAGTCTTTGTTCTCTTTGATGTTTGTTTGTTTTGTTTTTTTCTCTTGCTAGTCTGTACCAATCCACTTAGATGCCAGCTCTGAAACCTGTTTCTCTGGCATCTCTCCTGACAGTTACACAGATTTCCTTTTTGCTTCAATTTGTAGGGCAAAGCCAGTTTACAGTTAATGTGTTTCTGCATTTTCACAGAAATCTGCACATCTCAGCAGATTGTCCCACTTATTTTTTTTAACCCAGGATGCAACAGCTGTGTGATACTTTACGATGATGCCGCTGCACGTGAAAGCAGATCAAGGTGTGTATTCTACCAGTCACATCCACTAAGATAAAGGTAGTTGAACATAGTACAAATGGAAGTGAAGGCCTTGTGAGACACACAGACATACAGAATGAGTAAGCCAGAACAAATGAGATAATTTTTCTTCTTTCATAGGAATAATAAATCATCTTAAAGGATAATTGTTATGTCCCCAAATGCAACATTGTGACTGTCCTACAGATATAAAATGAGCATGTGTTAAAAAATTTTATTGAACTTGTTATTAGCAAGTGAACCAGAAAGCTGTTGTCATAGACTCACAGGAGAAGTCATAGAAGTACAATTTATATGAAGTAAGGAAGGTTGAAATGAGTGTGCATGTGGACACCAAAATTTTTGTTTTCTGTGGCAAAGAGGTGAAGTCAACTGATCCTTTCCTACAGAATGTATTTGCAAGTCTGTAGATATGATTTGTTAAGCTTGTAGTATCAATAACATACATAACTTAGGTAATATAGCTCAAGGACAATGGAAGGGTAGAAGCAGATAACTCTGAAAAATGGGCTTAAGAACACTGCTGTGTTTTCCAGTTGGGCACACCATAATTCTTTTTAATATTTCCAACTGTCCTTATGGTAATAGAATTAAAATTAAAAAAAAAACTTGATAGCTTGCAAAATTTTTTAAAATACATGTTTCTCAGCATGCCCTCACACTTGTCAGATAGTGTGGTGGTATTTTCTCATAGTCTGCCCCACAGAGGTAAGTTTAGAGAGCACCTAGTGTGGACTGGAAGGTGCCCAAACCAGGTAGCTCTCCTTAGGAAACAGTGTTGGCAGTGGTGAAAAGCAAGGACCCGAGAATTATATCCCGTGTGCCTCACTTTCCCTATCTGTACAATGGAGACAAAACAGTTCCTATCTCATGGAATTCTGATCAAGAGTCAAAGAGATAATATGTAGAAGGTGCTGAGAACAGGAACTGATCCAGTAAATGCCGCCTACTCTTGTTACCAATATGGTCCAAAAATAATATCAGATCTCCTGCCTTCAAAACCCACAAACATCCTCCACCCAGGATGGAGCATTGCATTAGGAAGGTGGATGTATATTTTCAAATTTCTGATTTGACAGCACCGTTTTTATTTTCCCGTGGCAAGGATCATATGAAGTGCAGATTTTGCTGCCAAACATAAGTTCATGTGCCTGAAGTACAGTAAGGCCAAACTGAAACCTTGGAGTTTGAAGCAGCAAAAGGTTTGTTGCAGGGCTATGCCAGGAGATGGGTGACTCATGTCCCCCAAACCCTGAACTCCTCAAAGGGTTTCAGGAAAGCACTTTGAAAGACAAGATGAGGAAGGGGCATGGTTGGTTGTTGAAAACTTCTTGTTGGAATCCTTCGTTCTTGCAGCTTCCCATGTGATCAGGTCATGATGGTCATATAAACCTCTGACAAGACAGATGTTATACTCTGTTCTGCAGCTCTGTCTCTATGAATGGACTCTTAAAGATCAGACAATGGGCTCTCCTGTATATCTCAGGCTACATACAACATTCTTTTAACGAAAGGTGCAGAGTCAGCATGACTAAGCAAAGGTGAGAAAAAAGTAAAGTAAAAGAAATGTATCTAATATGCAGTCAGTCTTGTTCTTCCCTCTTACAGTTTCATGTTTGAGTCAAAGAAAGTTGAGAGTGGTACTTGAGTGGATTTTCCCTGGGAATCCTCCTTTCATCCCCATGTCAGAGGAGAACATGTATTCAATCAAACCTGAGCTACGGTGATAACCCAGTCCCTAGTAGTTGATGTCTGCTTCAGTGGAACCTGCAAGTAAATGTTTCTGTTTTCTTAGGCTATTTCAGCATTATGAGGAAGATGGGAAAGAGTCCAGCAGATGCTGGTGTCTGGTGTTGCTTGTGAGTCGTGTTTGCTCTCTCACAACTATTCTGAGTCCTTATACTGAGGGGAATACGTATGGACCAAGGAGTGGACTGAGCGGAACTTGGATCTGAAGCTGGTCTGTCTGACTTTTATTATGTGACTCTCTAAGATCTGCTGCTTCCTGCTTAGAAGAGTTCTGTGCTATAGTAGATTCCAGATAAAGTTCAGTTCAGTTCAGTCGCTCAGTAGTGTCCAACTCTTTGCAACGACATGGACTGCAGCATGCCAGGCCTCCCTGTCCATCACTAACTCCTAAAGCTTGCTCAAACTCATGTCCATCAAGTCGATGATGCCATCCAACCATCTCAACCTCTGTCATCCCCTTCTCCTCCTGCCCCCAATCCCTCCCAGTATCAGGGTCTTTTCAAATGAGTCAGTTCTTCACATCAAGTGGCCAAAGTATTGGAGTTTCAGTTTCTGCATCAGTCCTTCCTGTGACTATTCAGGACTGATTTCCTTTAGGATTGACTGGTTGGATCTCCTTGCAGTCCAGGAGACTCTCAAGAGCCTTCTCCAACACCACAGTTCAAAAACATCAATTCTTCAGCATTCAGCTTTGTTTATGGTCCAACTCTCACATCCATACATGACCACTGGAAAAACCACAGTTTTGACTAAGTGGACCTTTGTTGGCCAAGTAATGTCTCTGCTTTTGAATATGCTGTCCAGGTTGGTCATAGCTTTTCTTCCAAGAAGCAAGTGTCTTTTAATTTCATGGCTACAATCACCATGTACAGTGATTTTGGAGCCCCAAAAGATAAAGTCTGTCACTGTTTCTGTTGTTTCCCCATCTATTTCCCATGAAGTGATGGGACCAGATGCCATGATCTTCGTTTTCTGAATGTTGAGTTTTAAGCCAACTTTTTCATTCTTCTCTTTCACTTTCATCAAGATGCTCTTTATTTTTTCTTTGCTTTCTGCCATAAGGGTGGTGTCCTCTGCATATCTGAGGTTATTGATATTTCTCCCAGCAATCTTGATTCCAGCTTGTGCTTCATCCAGCCCAGCATTTCACATAATGTACTCTGCATATAAGTTAAATAAGCAAGGTGACAATATAGAGTCTTGATGTACTCTTTTCCCAATTTTGAACCAATCTGATGTTCCATGTCCAGTGCTAACTGTTGCATCCTGACCTGTATACAGATTTCTCAGGAGGCAGGTCAGATAGTCTGGTATTCCCATCTCTTTCAGAATTTTCCACAGTTTGTTGTGATCCACACAGTCATAGACTTTGGTGTAGTCAATAAAGCAGAAGTAGATATTTTTCTGGAACTCTCTTACTTTTTCAATGATCCAACAGATGTTGGCAACTTGATCTCTAGTTCCTCTCCCTTTTCTAAATCCACTTGAGCAGCTGGAAGTTCACGGGTCACATACTATTGAAGCCTGGCTTGGAGAATTTTGAGCGTTACTTCGCTAGCGTGTGAGATGAATGCAATTATCAGCTCACAAATGGGAACAAAAGAGTAAGTTCAAGGTCTAGTGACTGAACTCGCTTCATAGAGTAATAGGCTTAGCTTCTGGGAACTAGACCTGAGCTTTGGTGAAAGAGCAGGCTTTGGTGCTGAGTACTTTAAGGGCTGGGACTTCCCTGGTGACTCAGATGGTAAAGAATCCACCTGTCAGTGCAGGAGACAGGGGTTTAATCTCTGGATCAGGAAGGTCCCCTGGAGAAGGAAATGGCAACCCAGTCCAGTATGCTTGCCTGGAGAATCCCATGGACAGAGGATCCTGTTGCACTGCAGTCCACGGGGTTGCACGGAGTTGGACATGACTGAACAATTAACACTTTGACTTTTTGACTTTAAGTGTTGAGTGGGAGCTCTTAGAACTCCCTGGATCAGGAACTGTGAGGCATGCAGTGGCCCCAGGACGCTCTCACACAGCCATGGCAATATTGGCTGGAGGACTGGCAGGCCCAGAGAGCCAGCTCCAGGCTGCCTAGACTGGGGTGGTGAGTCTGCCTGAGTACCCACCACACGCAGCCCCAAGGTTGGAGGTCAGCAGAGGTCATCAAGGTGGCAGAAGGAAAATCCACTATTACCCTTGCTCTGAGAGCTCAGTTGCTTGTTCTGTTGGACTTTTGGAGCAGAGACACAAATGCTTCTTTTTTAAGAAAGATTGTTATCATGTATATTTGGGAGCAGAAGACAGACACCTTGCATTCTCACAGCTGGGGCTCAGAGCTGCTGTGTTTGATAGCAAACCTGTATGTGTCTCCCTACAGCATTCTGGCCACCTCTGTTCCTTTCATTAGGCTCCAGGAACAAAGTGCCCCAGATAGAGTGTCTTTAAATAGCAGCAGTGTATTCTCTCACAGCAGCGGAGGCCTGGAGTTCAAAATCAGAGTGTTACGAGCAGAAACATGCTCCTTCAGAGGGCTCAAGGAGAGGTTTGTGGCAGCGCCACTCCAGCCTCTGCCCTTCTCTTTATATGATTGCCTTCCCTCTGTCCCCGTGTCAGCCCACGGCATTCTCTTCTCTCCGTTTGTTTGCATCCAGATTTTTTTGTTTGTTTCTTATGAAGATAGAGATCCTGTTCAATTAGGGCCCATTCTAATGACCTCATGTGAACTTGATTACATCTGAGATACCATGCTCTCAAATAAGGTCACATTCACAGGTAATAGGGTTGCTGCTGCTGCTGCTGCTGCTAAGTCACTTCAATCGTGTCCGACTCTGTACGACCCCATAGACGGCAGCCCACCAGGCTCCCCCATCCCTGGGATTCTCCAGGCAAGAACATTGGAGTGGGTTGCCATTTCCTTCTCTAATGCATGAAAGTGAAAAGTGAAAGCAAAGTCGCTCAGTTGTGTCCGACTCGTAGCGACCCCATGGACTGTAGCCCACCATGCTCCTCCCGCCATGGGGGTTTCCAGGTAATAGGGTTAAGACCTCAAAATACAATTTGGGGGAACACAATTGAGCTTGAAACACTGCCCATTCTTTTCTCAGGCTCCCTTTTATTTTCCAAGCTTCAAGTTTTCACATAGGATAATTATCTGTTCCTTTTTCTCTACATCCATCCTCCAGTCAAAAACACAGTCAGTGATGGGCTACTGTGCATCAAGCATTGCGGTGAATTAATGTTCTACGCAGGTGACAGGGAACGAGCCTTGTAAACCTTCTCGTTGAATGAGAGAGAAACAATGCAAGTCCATAGATGAAAGAATCTCAGGCTGAACTTAGGAAGAAAGCAAGGGGTTGAAACGGGGCAAGAGGGATGGAGGTGAGTGTCTAGGGTAGGCAGGAAAGATTTCTCTGAAGAGATTATGGCTGAAATGAGATTTAAAGGATGAGAAGTCATCCATGGTGACTTAGAAAATAGTGGCTCAGGCCAAAGGAAAAACAATGCTAGACCTGGAGGCAGGGGCCGACTGACACATGTGAGGAGCAGACAGTGGACTGGTGTGGCCCAGGAGTCGGAGTAAAGCATGAGGCAGACTTGGAGATTTAGGCAGAGACCAGATCTTAAAGGACCATAGATAACAAATCGAATTTGAAGTCAGGCTAACAGCTGACCAGCATCTGTCATAAGACCAACAACATGCTAATCATACTGATTAGAATTTTTTAAGCATCTCCTCTCTGCCAGCCACACAACCAGGCATTTCTCACATCTCATGTCATTTTATATTGACTAAAACCTCAAAAAGGACATACGGTAAAAGTTCTTAGAGCATTTGTTCACTCATATTTATAGAGCATGTGATGTGTTGCAGACAAAAATACTCTGTCCCAAGGAATGCCATGGTGGTCTCTGCCCTTGAGTTGTACACAGTCTAGTAAAAACACTGCTAACAGATGATCATACCAATGGCTCAGGGCCAGGGCTGTAGATGCCCAACCACTCTGGGCTTAAGTTTACTACACCCATCAAGTGGGGAAGGCATAACTCCTCCTTGCAGGGTGATGGTGAATGTCAGAAGAGTCACTGGTGGGAAGTGCACAGGCCAGGCAGATGCTCCATCTCGCAAGTTTATTATTCAAGCCTTGCTTGTGCTGTGAGTGACAGTTGCTTGCAGAATACCCGGCCTGTGAGAGATGGCAAGACCCATCAGGGAAGGGGAGACGGGAAAGGCTTCAAAGAGGAGTGAGCTGACCAGAAGGCACAGTGGGCATACCTCAGGCAGGCAGGGAGGAAGAGGACAAAAATCCACGTTCTCTTAAGCCCTGCACTAAAATCTTTATGATTAAAATCAAGTGTGAGAACCAATGTACCTGTGGTTTTGAGGGGAAGAAGCTTCACACTGTAATTTGACATCTCAACCCTGTGTGATGCTTGATAAGAGATGCATTAGGATAACACTTAGCAGGCACAGTTCCACATTTAATTTTGGTAGCCATGAGAATAATATAGTAATCATGGGCCCTTTCAAATGTTTTCTGTTTCCAAGAATGTACTATTGTGTGTTTTTTTTTTAAAGCATACATCCACTTGCCCTCTAGTGACAGTATTTTGTATTTCACTCAGATTCAGAAAACAGGCTGCCTGCTGGCTCTTCCAACAAATTTTCTTTCTATCAGACAGAGGTCCACTGTGAGTATCAGTGTATTAAAGTACAGGACACAGTGGCCTCTGTGAAGTGACTTTATTGTCATCCCTAGAAGAACATTTCGTGGTGGGAACATTGCCTTAGACAGGAAGGTGGTCTCCTCACCTCTGCTTGAGCTGTTACCAACCCCACTTCCACTAGAAAATAGGGCTTATGGAGGATTGTGTGCTTCACCACTGATGCCCAGTGTACAGAGCAGCGTCTGGTGTGTGGAAGGAAGCTGTGGGACAATGGCTGAATGGAGACCGGAGTGCAGGCTGAAGGCGTCAGTTACGAAGCCCCTAGCGCTCGGCCTCAGACAGCAGGTGCTTGACTGCACGAGGGTGGCCTCCCTTCTCTGTCTCTTACCACACCTCCTTGTTTCTTTCGTCTTAGTCTTATTTCTCAGAACTGTTTTCTTGCCATCCTCTCTTTGGCCATTTTGAGCAAAGTTTGGAAGTTGTATAGAGAAGAGAATTAAGAATGGGGCTGTTTTAAATCTGAAAGACAAGACCCTCAGCAGACCCTTCGTTCTGGTTGATTGTGTTTCACATTTAATCCTTTTCTGTAAAGCAGGCTTCCCCAATCCATAGACCCGTGCCAGTCTGTGGCCTGTTAGAAACCAGCCTGCAAAGCAGGAGGTCAGCGGTGGTTGAAGGACTGAAGCTCCGTCTGTATTTACAGCCACTCCCCATCGCTCGCATTGCTGCCTGCCCTCCACCTGCTGGCAGGGCAGCAGCAGTCTAATAAATGTAACATGCTTGAATTATCCCAAAGCCAGACCCCACCCCCAGTCTATGGAAAAACTGGCCTCCATGAAACCAGTCCCTCGTGCCCAAAAGGGTGGAGAGCCCTGCTGCAAATCATCTGATTATTTCTCTCCATAGTGTACTTTGAGGTAGATCATGTACTTGGCACATGGGGAAACCTGGAAATCTAACTGGCCTGGCTCATAGTTTCCCACCGTTCACCCTCCACTAACTAAGCAGCAACATGCTGGCCTTTCAGGAATGAGGTTAGTGGACGTTTCTTTTTTCCCCCCCAATCATCCTCTTAATAATTGTTTTGTTCCTTTCACTACAGTTGATTGCTCACTTCTGTTTTAAAAGTCAGGACCTTGGGGACCGTGCAGATGAGAGAAAAGTGATGATGCTTTTCCCTGATGATGGCTGAACAGGCCCACTACATGCCTTCAACTCCTTGTAGTTAAAACAAAACCGTATCATCTTCAAGTACCTTAGGATCTTTCAGGCTGCAGAATAAGGGTGAGCCAGGAGAGGAAGGGAGCATTTCTTAAAGTGTCTTTAAAGACTTAAGAGTCTAAATCCTTGCTTAAACAGTAAACTCTTTGGAGAAAAGAGAAGATAACTTTAGAGTTCCTGCCCAGCGTCTGAGACCCTCAGAGTTGTATCAAGTCGGATATGATGCTGAATGGATCCTCTTTGAGAGGTGGGGGTCAAGTTGGATCCTGATTTATTTTTTTGATCCATGATGTTTTCCAGCTCAGAAACAAGTAATGCTTCCCAGTGAGAGAGGATGAAGTCTAAACTTCTTAACCTTGCATTTAAAGGCTTTTGGAACCAAGTACCAGTTAATCTTTTTGACCCCATCTTCTAGTTTCTGTGGTATTCCTATCAAATCAACCTCCCTACTTGCCTCCAGTTCCTTTGTGCTTTCAAATTTTAGTTATATGTTTTTGGTTAGGGAACAGTAGAGAGCTTTGATTGATGGAGAAGGTATCTGAAAAGTACAAGATACAGATAGTATTGAGAGTTCTATCTGGAATTAATTCTTGTTGGTTATTGTCAGATTTCTTCCAGCTTCTTAAAAAATGCATGTCTATATATTATTACTATGTTTACTTATTTACTTATAAAAGTGATGAGAATTTTAAAAGTCATTTAGCAAATATAGACTCCAGAAGAGAGGACATGTTTACAGGTAAAACTGAAGTTTTTAAAATTATTATTGTCAATCCCGATTTCCTCTTACCTTCTGAAGTAACCACTGTTTGGGTTCTGTTGCATATTGTCAGTTTAATAATATATGGTATTATTCTATGTTTGTTTTAGTTCACATTAATAATATAATAAGGTGTATGTAATTCCATAATTTGCTTTTTTCCTTCAGCTGTATTTGTGGAGATCTAGCCTGGTTGTTCTTAGTAGTTCAAATTCATTGCCCTTAACTGCTGTTCCCCACTGTATGTCTGTTTATGCATTCACCTGCTGGTAGGTAATTGGACGGTTTTCTCATTTTTGCAAAGCTGTGAAGAAAATGAACGTAGTTTTTCATACACATGTAGGAGTGCGTGTCTCTAGTGTGCTGGACGTGGTAGGCTTATTTTATTTGCACACTTGCAGTGATCATGGAATGTGCTGAATTTCCCTGTTCTGTTACTAGGCTACATGCCCAAATAGAGTGGACAGAGAAATATATTTCTCAGATATTTTTTCTCTCATCTCTTAAATTACACAAGCATAGAATTCCCTTTATTCTCCTCTCCTCTTGTGGAAACTCATTCTCTTTTTCAGGATTCTACTGAGATAACATATATTGGGTAGTCCTCTCATTTGATGTTTACTGTAGATTTGAGCTATTTTTGTTTGACTTCTTCATGCCTCTGCCAGAGTGAGTCAGTCATCTTGGAGGGCACATTGCCCACACACTTGTTTGTATTCTGTATTACTGAGCTTCATTACTGGCCCCTGGTTCATGCCACATGTACCTAAGTCTGGTCAGGCTTGAAGTTTAGGTTCTAAAATCAGGTGAACAGTGAACCTCTAGGAGAGTCAAAACCACTCTTGTCAAAAAATTGCTAATAATGTGTTATCTCAAAATAAGTTACACTTAACCAGTCTCCCCGCACCCTGGTAGTGTTACACCTAGTCAGAGTTCCTCTGATTGATCAACAAACAGGATGGATCCTATGTATGATAAATATCTACTGTCATTTTAAAATATATTTCACTTAGCATGTGAGAGGCACAAATCCCTATTGTTAAGAGTTGTGTCCAACTCTTTGCAATCCCATCGCCAAGATCCCACCAAGCTCCTCTTCCCTGGGGCATTTGTGCTCATTAACTAGGTCAGATAGGGTCACTGGCACTATTCAAAGTTCCTCGCCTTCATCTGCCACAGCCCCAACATGCACACACGTGACTCACTGTGCTTTGTGGCGTGACCGCACTGAACATGTTCCATAATACTCGGGTGTGGTGAGGGGTGGGCAGCATGACCGGGACAGGAAAGCTCCTGCCGCCTTAGTTCCGCCTGCTCTCTCTGCCCTGCTAAGAGAAAAGGATGAGATTGAATTCTATCAAACTTTTTTTTTTGTCCTTTCTTAAGGAAAAATCATTACCATGCTATGACTTTTTCATGAAAAAAAAAAAAAAAAAGAGGAGGAGGTCTCTTCTCAAATCATTTTATGATACCAAACTTACAAAACTAAACCAAAAGAGAAGACTATAGCCCAATATGTCTCATGACCAAAGACACAGAAGTCTTAACAACATTACCAAATAAAATCTAGTAATTAAAAACAGTATGCACCATGAGTAAACAGATTTATCTAAGGAATTCAAAAAATCAAGTTTAGCAGTTTCATTGTTAAGACGATAAAACATTGTTTATCCTTTGAAAACCACCTGGTATAATATACCATACTGATAGAATAAAGGACAAAAATATGTGATCCTCTCAACACATGGAAACGAAGCACTTGAAAACATTTATCACCCATTTATAATAGGAAAAAAAACTTCTCAAAAAATTAAGGAGGGAAGTTCTTCAAAGGGATAAAGTATGTCTGTGAAAAGATCACAGCTAACATAAATTTTTTTTTAAGTTGAAGTATAGCTCATTCCCACTGTTAAGTTCTCCTGCATAGCAGAGTGATTCTGTTATACATATATAGACATTCTTTTCTATATTCTTGTTCCATTTTGGTTTATTACAGCATATTGAATATACTTCCTTGTGTTACACACTCGGACCTTGTTATTTATCCATTCTATATGTAATCGATTGCATCTACTAATCCCAGACTCCTAATTGATCCCTCCGCCTTAGCAAACAAATTTGATTTCTATTTGTCTGAGCCTGTTCCTGTTTCATAAAGAAGTTTACTATCATTATTTTCAGATGACATAATTTTGTGTGTAAAAAATAATTGTAAGAAATCTGCCAGATGTCTACAATTAACAAGCAAGCTTAGGGAGGTAGAAATTCAAATCACAGTAGTATCAAAGAAACAAACAAAAATTAGGAATAAGTTTATAGAACAAGGGCAAGAGCCATACACTGAAAACTACAAAACATTGCAGAAAAAAATTAAAGATGTAGACACAAGAGGCACATCCCATGCTTATGAATGGAAATTCTCAATATTGTTCACATGGCAGTCATGTAATTCATCTGTGAAAGTGAAAGTGAAGTTGCTGGTTGTGTCCAACTCTTTGCAATCTGGTGGACTGTAGCCTACCAAGTTCCTCTGTTCATGGGATTTTCCAGTCAAGAATACTGGAGTGAGTTGCCATTTCCTTTTCCAGGAGATCTTCCTGACCCAGGGATTATAAAAACAACAAATCCTTGTTCCTTTCTTCCATGTGTTCAGTCGTGTCTGACTCTCTGCAGAGTAGCCCACCAGACTCCTCTGTCCATGGGATTCTCCAGGCAGCCGTATTGGGGTGGGTTGCCATTTCCTACACCAGGGGATCTTCCTGACCCAGCATGTCTCTGTGTCTCCACATTGGCAGGTGGGTTCCTTATGTCTGGACCACCTGGGAAGCCCTTCTTCTTCCATAAATTTTTTTATAGAAATAGAAAAATGTATACTCTTTTCTAAAATTTGCATTTACCAATATGCCTTCCCTTAGACTCTAAGTCTGCATTTACCAATAGCCTTAATGTATGCCTTCCCTTAGACTCTAAGTCTCTACCTGTGCTGTGAAAACACTAAAACCCCTGTGAGGTCATTTGTATAAAGAAAATTAGCTAGTTATTGGCATTATCTACAAGCTGAGAAAGCAGATGAAATGTAAGAAAAGCAAACACCCAATGAGATGAAAACTCAGTTTCTCTACAAGGTGGGTCTTGTCTCTGGGCAGCACTTCCTGCCTGGGCTCATTTCAGTTTCCCAGGACAGCAAGTGGGGGACATGAGTAAATTATGAGGATACCTCAGACTTTACAAACAAGATAGCAATTGTGGTCACCAACTAGCTTCACAAAGTCTGGACCCTTTTTTAAAAGTTATGGGGACAGAAAAGGGAGGAAGGTTCAGAATGGGGAACACATCTATACCTGTGGTGGATTCATGTTGATGTATGCCAAAACCAATACAATACTGTAAAGTAATTAACCTCCAATTAAAAGAAATAAATTTATACTTAAAAAATAAAAGTTCACACGGAAGGAACAATGCCAACGGGAGTGGCTTAAAGCAGAAACCAGCCTCTACCTTCCATCAGAATCTCCTGGAGCTTGTTTAATCCCATCCCCAGGATTTCTGATGTTACAGAACTGGTCTAGGAGGAGCATGGGGCAGGGGTGGGGTGGGGGTGGGGGTAGTGATTTGCATTTCTAACAAGCTCCCAGGTGAGGAGTATACTGCAGGTCTGAAAGCCATATTTGAGAACAGCCGCCCTAAAGCTTGATTATAGAGACGTTTCACGTGCATCATCTCCAACAACAAGATCTTTAAGAACTTCCCGTAAGAAACTCCACTTAGAAGATCAAAGGTGTGTTTGGAATCACCTTCTCCCTCCATTTAAGAACAAGAATCTCAACAGAAGCAGCCCAGTACCTGTCTCTTATACACATCTGTACTCAGAGCTGACAATGAAATAAGCTCACAAACGGCTGTTAAGAAGGCAGATTGATCTGAACCTAATGGAAAACAATTCAGCCTTTCACTAATATTCTACTTCCGGGAATTTGGAAAGCCGTGAGAAACTCCACTTAGAAGATCAAAGATGTGTTTGGAATCACCTTCTTCCTCCATTTAAGAACAAGAATCTCAACAGAAGCAGCCCAGTACTGCAGTTACATCCATAACAACACACGCTCGGAAGTCAGACTGCCTGGTTTGGGATCCAACTTTTACTAGTAGCTGTGTGATAGTAGGCAACCTGGTCAACCTCTTGGAATCCGGGGCAGAATGGATACATGTTTCTGTATGGCTGAATCCCTTTTCTGTCCACCTGAAACTATAACAACATTGTAAATCGGCAGTGAAAGTGAAAGTCATTCAGTTGTGTCCGACTCTTTGCGACTCCATAGATCATACAGTCCGTGGAATTCTCCAGGTCAGAATGCTGGAGTGAGTACCCTTTCCCTTCTCCAAGGGAATCTTTCCAACCCAGGGATTAAACCTCATTTTCCTGCATTGTAGGCAGATTCTTTACCAGCTGAGCCACAAGTTTATAAAATACAAAGTGTTTTAAAAAATTACTCAATCTCTCTGCTTCAGTGACTTCACATGTTAAATAAGAGGTAATAGCTCCTTCCACTCCAGCAGAAAAATTGGAAATGGGTACCCATCCAAATCAATAAGAAGTCCTCACATTCCCATTTCCATGCACATACATTCTGAAAATCCACAAACAGAACATGCCTTGCCCTGAAGAGTTCTTGCCCTGTCTGAAGTTAAGGAGAGGTGTCCCTTAACTTTGTTATTATTTACTGTGGTTGTTGTTTAGTCACTAAGTCATGTCTGACTATTTTGCAACCCCATGGACTATAGCCCGCCAGACTCCTCTATTCATGGGATTTCCCAGACAAGAATACTGGTGTGGGTTGCCATTCCCTACTCCAGGGGATCTTCCCCACCCAGGAAACAAACCCACATCTCTTGGTCTTCTTCTATGACAGGTGAATTCTTTACCACTGAGCCAACAAGGAAGCCTACACCCATACTTTCTTTTCTTGACCCTCTTTCCTTAAGGGCCACCAAATAGCCAAGAGATGTAGTTTCACACACTGAATACACCACCATCAGAACAAGCACAGAAGCTTCTGTTTCCTGGGAATCCCCAAGGACCTCCCATATGAAGCAAAGGAAATATCAGGATCTGTGGGAAAGATGGATGGTTTCCAGTCCAGAAAAGAAAGATATAATAATCACTCAGGTGTGATTAAACCCAAAGGTTCCGGCCCACCTAATTAGTGGTCCCAACTACCAGATGGAAAACTTTAGTTAAGAGCTTCACCTCTCTGAGCTGCTTTTCATCTGAGTTTCCTCCCAGCTCAGGGGCCCTTCAGTGGTTTCAAAACCAGAGGACTCCTGGGCAGGACCACCTGCATCAAGACCATGAGTTGCTTCTGGAAAGGCTAGAGATACAGATAAGACCCCACAGGCTTCAGGGACCTCAACCCCAGGGTGACTCTCAAAAGTGGAAGCAGAGATTCACAGTAAGAAAAGGGGCTGCTATCCCAGATAAAAGCAAAATGGGTTCAAGAATCATGTCCTCGTTCATTTCTTAAAACGTGTTTTTTTACACACAGGAAATTTGTCACAACTAGATACTGGAATATAATGAGAGATGCACACAGAGGGAGGGAGGCAAGGAGACATGGTCATAGACACAGTGACAAGGGAACCCGGTGCAGCTGGAACTCAGCTGTCACCTCAAGAATATTGAGAAAGCCGGGAATATTATTGGAAGACGGCAACAGGAGCAGAGCGCTAATTAGATTAAGGAAGTGGTTCGGGGCTGTTTGCTTACTGGGGAAAGTAAGAATTAGTTCAGAACTACGAATCCCGAGCTGTCCTGGAGAAGCCGGCTAAGGATGGAGGTCAGGGGTCCGGTCCTTCTCCCGCTGGCGGTGACCCTCCCTGGGCAGCCTGGGTTCTCAGCCTCCCTGCCTCCTGCTCCAGGGACTAAGGAGGCTGACAGGGCAGCGAGCTGCTAGGCAGGGGCCCTACACCCCACCACCAGGTCCCTCTTCCTCTTCCTGCTACTCCTTCCCGCTGCCTCACCCAGAGGGCGCAGACAAGGACCCCCGCGGCCAGCGTGGGGAGACCTCACCCAGTAAAAGTAGCCATTGGAAAGCGCTCCTCCCTCGCCCTGACCCTCGACCCTCAGCCCCTGAAAGGCGCAGCAGCAACAGGCACTGGCCCTGAGGCGGCGGGGTGTCTCAGCCCAGGCGGGGCTCACCAGAACAGCCGGGAGCAGATGTTCGCGTCCTGCATCGGGTTGGGCTTTTCCTCCGGGGACACCGGCCGCATCTTGCCGGCCTGTGGGGTGAGGGCAGCCGGGGGCCACACGCAGATGTGAGGCGAGGCTGCAGGCATAAGCGGGTATCAGTGCAAGAGAGAAATGAAGAATTTCAAACTTTTTTCCCATATATGAAGCCCATATAATATATGTGAAGAAAAATACACTCAAAAGTATTATTCTGGAATGAATAAACATAGTGTGGTATACACATACAGTGAGTGGAGTATCATTCACCCTTAAAAAGGAAGGGAACTCTGATACGTGCTGCAGCGTGGATCAACCTTTAAGACTGTTAAGTTGTGACTTATAATTAGAATACTTACTAGTCTTCATGCTGTTGCTGGCACAGAACTCCTAAAACCCTTAGGTGCTCTAAAGTAAGAGTGAAAAAGTATCTTGATAATTTTAACAAGCCCCTTTCAACTACACCTGAGTTTTACTGAATGCATCTGTTTGTCAGAAAAACCAAACATCTGAGTCAAGGGTTGGCAGTTTCAGCCCACCTCCCATGTCCAGGGAGGAAAGGGACTGGGAACAGTTCAACCAAAGTCTGTGAGCCAGGATGAGAGAAAGCCATAGAGGGTGATGAAGCATGTGCCATCCAGCTGGGGAGCAGATGAGAGCCAGTTACATCCTTCCTTTAAAATCCCACAGCAGAGTTGATTTTAAAAACAGAATACATTTTTTAAAACATTTGCCCAGAAAAGTGGAAACCAGACTTTGCAAAGTTTAAAAAACACCAGGAAGATAAATAAAAACTCTTCCTAAAACTAGATCATCTGCTTTATAATCAGGTTAGATTTATAGTCCCTCTTCTTCATCCTCCACGTTACAAGTGGTGCAGGAGAAGGAAATATCTCATCCTGGGAGACGTGGGAGTACCAGGGACCAGCTTCCAAGTGAGGGTCTTTGGCTTCCTGCACGACAGAATTGAATAAGGAGCTGAAATAGAGTGAACATAGACTTATTCAGGGAGACACATACTCCATAGTCAAAATATGGACCCTCTCAGAAGGTGAGAGGGCCCAAGTTGTTAGCTGTCATGGACTGGGTAATTTCATACAATAAGTGGGACGAATACTCTTATTATTCCAGGGAAGGAACAGAACCAAGAACTGAACCACTGCACATTTTTGAAATGGAGCAGGACCCTATGGTCCTTGTCCCCCATGTCCTCTGCCTGCCTTTTGTCTGTTGAAAATCTTTAGCCAAAAAATGAGTTTAATCCCAGAAGTGAGAACATGCAGAAAGAAAACAGTTAAATGAGACCAAATAATAATAATGTAGTCATTAAGCATAGTCAAAGACCTCTTAATTCCTTCCCAAGGGCTATAGATATATTCTGAGCCATATCCTGTGATCTGTCTTATAGGTACTAAAAACGCCACCACGTAAAAGAACTACATGATGACCAGACTATAGCCATGATATAAGCTACCACAGTTCTGAGAATGGACCTTGAGAAATGGGAACAAACCAATCCTGGAACTGAAGAGTAACTATACTTAATCAAGATGAAGCTGATCAGACCACCAGTGACCAATCTCAAGATGACTGTCAGTGCTGACTGATATTTCTACACATAAAACTCTCCCTCTGTCTATAAAATCTCTTGTCCATTCGTTCTCAAGGGAGAGGGCAGTCAGCACTTGGACAGATGCCCACCCTCCCCTCCTCCACAAACTGGCATCCAAAATAAAGTAATTGCTCCTTTCTACCAATCTGGCCTCTTTATCGGCTTTTGAGCACAGAGAAGCCAGACTCGCCCCTTCGGTATCACTGTTTGGCTTTTTATGGTCAGCCTGGGAACTATCACATCATCTGTCACGGTGAGAGGGGAGTGAATTTTAGTGTTATAATGAAAGTTTAATGAGTTAGAAGTCAAAGGCCAGACCGTACTCAACACCATCTTGATTTTAGCTGGTAGCTCAGTTGGTAAATCATCTGCCTGCAATGCAGGAGACCTGGGTTCATTTCCTGGGTCGGGAAGATCCCCTGGAGAAGGAAATGGCAACCCACTCCAGTATTCTTGCCTGGAGAATCCCATGGACAGAGGAGCCTGACAGGCTACAGTCCATGGGGTCACAAGAGTCAGACATGACTTAGCGACTAAACCACCACCACCAAGCCAGTTTTTGTGGGATCCTGATTTTCTCAATATCTGTGCCCCTCTTAGCTCCTGTCTCACAAGCATAGAAATACTATTTCCATAGTGATGAGGCCATCTTGGCCTGTCATCTGGAAGTCCAGACCTGTTTCTCTGTGTACCCTGATGCCTATGTCCTTCCCTTGCCCATTTAAGCAATACCAGGTTGCCTTCCTCAACTAAAGGGCACCACGGACTCCCACTTATTTCAGGAGCAACATCAAGCCCCAGCCAAGAGGGAGTTACCTCATAAGTAAAAAAAAAAAACAAAAAACTGATTGCATCAATACCTTCCCTTTTGGATCTTCAGACACAGAAGAGAAATTTGTCCCTTTTTCTTCATCAAGATTATCTCCACAGGTAACAAAGGAAACAGTCATTTAAGGTAAACTGGGGCCCTTAATATTCAGGGAGCTGGGCTGTGACGGGACAGTCACTGAAAAAGCCCATCAACCATTTCCTGGGAGTAAAGTTAGAATCTGGAAAATGAAATGAAGTTTACCTTTTATCTCTCCCTTTGTGTTGAGTCTTGTTTCACTTGCTCACAGGGCGCCTCGTGCAGAAGCCTCGCACCTGGTCCTCGCACCAGATGAGACGCCCTGGTGTGAAACAGCTGTGCTGACACAGCCCCGAGGGCCCTGTGCGCAGTCTCTGCCTCCCTCACTGTGATTCAAGATGGCGGCCAGGGGGCCGTGTGCAGAGATGCTGACCCAGCCCTGTGATTCAAGATGGCGGCCAGGGGCCATGTGCAGAGACGCTGACCCAGCACTGTGATCTGGAGCCACGGGCAGCACAGCTCAGCCGGTCCTGTGAAAACGCACCCATCCCCCAACTGCCAAGAATCACACACAGCAGTCCCAGGGGTGCTTTTAGGAGAAAGTCTGTCCTCTACAGCACATTCTGTGGACACAAGCCATACCTGACAGAGGGGCTTCCCAGGTGGCTCAGCAGTAGGGAACCTGCCCGCCAGCGCAGGAGACTCGCACTGATCCCTGGGGCAGGCAGATCCCCTGGAGCTGAAATTGGCATCCCGCTCCGCCATTCTTGTCTGGGAAATCCCTTTGACAGAGGAGACTGGTCGGCTGCAGTCCACGGGGTTGCAAAGAGTCAGACGTGACTGAGTGACTGAGCACACACACCTGGCAGAAGGAACCCCCTGGCCTTTGGGGTCTGACTGGGGAGGATTGGTAACAAAATAGGAAGAAATCAAACCGTCTTTGGTTTTCCTGGCGGCTCAGATGATAAAGAATCTGCCTGCAATGGAGGAGACCCAGGTTCCATCCCTGGGTTGAGAAGATTCCCTGGAGAAGGGAATGGCCTCCCACTCCAACATTCTTCCCTGGAGAAGTCCATGGAATTCTGGTGGGCTATATATAGTTAACTGAGCAACTTACACTTGTTCACACTTTCTAGCAATTAAAGCCGCCATTTGGGAAGACATGAGATCTTTTACCTCCAACAGTGATTCTCACTTGGCTGCAGGGTGGAATCACCTGTGGGGTTTTAAAGTGTTGATGCCTGCCTCCCCTCCCCCGAGACTCTGATTCAACTGAGATGAGGCTTCAGCACTGGGATTTCAAAGAGCTGCCCTGTAGCCAAGTTTAGAAACCCCTGGCCTTTCCCATACTGACAATATAAAGAACTGTACCTGTATGAGGAAACAAAGTAAACAGAGTGATTCTGCAGGAGTGGGCGTTTCTGTGTATAAGGTGTAGATGAAGTGGGTGAGGTGGGGGCCTGTGACCCCTTTAGCCCCGTGCGAGGCCTTCCCTGGCCCTTCTTTCCACGGGCTTTGCACACTGCTCACCTGGACACGTGGATTATGCTGCCCCCTGCTGGTGATTTTCAGTGTGGCATAGTTTTCCCTGGAGGTTTCACACAAGCCCCACCTTCAGCTCAGTTCAATTCAGTCGCTCAGTCGTGTCAGGACTCTGCGACCCCATGAAGCAGCACGCCAGGCTTCTCTATCCATCACCAACTCCCGGAGTTCACCCAAACTCGTCCATCGAGTCAGTGCTGCCATCCAGCCATCTCATCCTCTGTCGTCCCCTTCTCCTTCTGCCCCCTTCTCCTTCTGCCCCCAATCCCTCCAAGCATCAGAGTCTTTTCTAATGAGTCAACTAACTCTTCGCATGAGGTGGCCAAAGTATTGGCGTTTCAGCTTTAGCATCAGTCCTTCCAGTGAACACCCAGGACTGATCTCCTTTAGAATGGACTGGTTAGATCAGCACAAACCTATGAGCACCTCATCTACACGCTGCACACAGAAACGCACACTCCTGCTCCTGAAGAATCACTGTTTCCTCATCCAGGTACCGTTTTTAATACCCTCAGTATGTGCTAGTTCAGTACAACCTATGAGCTTGCTGGGAAGGAAACCCTGGGAACTGTACAGGATGAGCAGCTCGGCAGTAACTCCAGGATCTGCTCCTGCACAGGGAAGCTCAGGGAGCTCCAGGCCACTGGCCAAGCACAGGTCTGGCACATGCCTGTGACTTGAACATTCCTGTGCCTGGGGTTTGTGGTGTGTGTGTATGTGCTCAGTCGTGACGACTCTCTGGGACCCCGTGGACAGAGGATGGGATTTCCCAGGCAGGAATACTTGGAGTGGGTTGCCTTTTCCTCCTCCAGGGACTGTTCCCTTACTTAGGTCTCCTGCATTGGCAGGCAAGTGCTTTACCACTAGCGCCCCCTGGGGGTTTGAGGAAATTGGTCTTAACGTCCAGTGACAGGTGCTTCCCAGGCCAATGCAGGAGACACAGGAGACGTGAGTTGGATCCCTGGGTTCGGAAGACTCCCTGGAGGAGGAAATGGCAATCACAAAGTCGCAAAGAGTCACGCATGACTGAGCACAGCCGGTGACAGTGCCTATGATATGGAGCATCCGAAAGTGCAGAGATGTAATGAGCGTCCAAATAAACAGCTGCTGCTGCTGCTGCTGCTGCTGCTGCTGCTGCTGCGTCGCATCAGTCGTGTCCGACTCTGTGAGACCCCATAGTGGCAGCCCACCAGGCTCCCCCGTCCCTGGGATTTTCCAGGCAAGAGTACTGGAGTGGGTTGCCATTCCCTTCTCCAATGCATGAAAGTAAAAACTGAAAGTGAAGTCACTCGCTCGTATCCGACTCTTAGCGACCCCATGGACTGCAGCCCACCAGGCTCCTCCGTCCATGGGATTTTCCAGGCAAGAGTACTGGAGTGGGGTGCCATTGCCTTCTCTGTGACTCCAGGCTGACAGGATTATAATTGTCATGTGATTTACCTAAGACCACATAGGTCATTTGTGTGAGATGAGGGTTTTTTGACTCCAGGCTGACAGGGTTCTAATTGGACGTGAGGGTTTGTACTTCGTATGCAGTGCTGATGTATTCAACACACTGTTTTTTTAAACAGGTTAAAGTTCTTGTTGTTATAAAGTCTTTAAATTATACTTTTTTCTCCTGCTTGTTACTGGACAATAATATTTTTTTTCTAATTCCCATCCCTGTATCAAAAGAAAGCCCTGTCTGAAAATTTAACAATCCCAGTTTAAACTAGCAGTTGAGGGCCTTGTACATTATTTCTCAAAGCCTGACAAACTCTTCCAAACTACTTGGAGAAGATGGGAAGTCTTACCCAGACAAACTGAATCAGAACTCCTGGGAGGAGGGATCTGAATGGTAACAAGCATCTTTCTTCCCCACAATTAGCAATACCATCTACTGGAGAAATGTAGTATGACAACATTTACAGAGTGTAGGACTCAGCTAATGTGGATCAAGTAGAGGATGAAAAGACAGATTAGACAGTGATTATATATTAAGACGATGGCGAGTCTATCTTCTATAAAATAATTATAAATTCAAATTATTATATATAATATATATTATAATTATTATATATATAAACGGGTATTTGTGTTAAAAATTATTGCTAATTGTTTTTAGGTGGGCATTTTATATCATGGTTATTTTAAAATATCCTTGTGTTTTAGAGATTTGCACAGAAAACCATTACATTGCTGTCAGATTTCATAATGTGATTTCAGTCTGCTGTTAGCTGAGGGGGCTCAACTAGATGGGCTTAAAGAGTCCATCCAAATCTCACATCCTGAGTCCTTGTTCTTCACAACAAGCTGGAGCAAGTTTGAAAAAAAAAAAAAGCTTTTATTCAGATATTACATTTAAAATGAGTTTTAACCTGCTAAAGTGCGAATTTTATTTCATCTAGAGTTGAAATAAAATTCAGTGAAATAATGAATGTGAATCTGCTTGGTACAGAGTTTTCCAGACTGATCCATGATCTTAAAAGTCAGTTCTTTAACAACATCAACAAAAATCTATGCAAGGATATATGTTCTTAAATGTAGCTTTTAAATATATGTAAGAACAATATTCAGAGAAGGTAATGGCACCCCACTCCAGTACTCTTTCCTGGAAAATCCCTTGGACAGAGGAGCCTGGTAGGCTGCAGTCCCTGGGGTCGCTAAGAGTAAAAAACAACTGAGCAGCTTCACTTTGACTTCTCACTTTCATGCATTGGAGAAGGAAATGGCAACCCACTCCAGTGTTCTTGCCTGGAGAATCCCAGGGATGGGGGAGCCTGGTGGGCTGCCGTCTAGGGGGTCGCACAGAGTCAGACACGACTGAAGCGACTTAGCAGCAGCAGCAGCAAGAACAATATTAAATATGTTCATAAGAGGTTATTACTAAAACAAGACAATGTCCCTTTTGCAATGGCACAGCACACCTGGGGAGATTAGGAAATAAGGGCACCTCGTGTGCCCCTGTGCAATGCCCATGGACAGGTAAGCAGCATGCTGTCTACTCAACAGTCACCAGCCCGCTATGAGTCATAATTTCAGCACATATTTGTGAGAGTTTCAGTGTTTCTTGTGTATTAAAACATTTATTTTACTTGTCTTATGAATAGATCTGAAAGACCCGCAGTTTTAAACAAAAAGTCAATTCTGTGGCTCTGAAAACACAAAAAATTAAACAATGCAGAATGAAAATAAATAAGTTTAGCCTTCAGATCCTGAAAAACTGGTAGGAGAGCTATCCAAGATGAAATGATTTTCAGAGCAGCCCATTGCAAAAATGCCCGAATATTGCAAAATATGCCATTTATGTTCTTCTCCCCATTGTCATTACACCTTCTGTGCTCCAACAGAAACGGGATAAATGAAGAGACTTGATGTTGCACCTGATATGAAGTCTGACTCAGCCCCATTGCTCCAAATGTTAGTGCCTAATAAAGGAAAGGATGTACAATAGAGTTCATTAAGAATGTATTCAGTATATTTTGTTTTCTAATACAAAGTGTAAACTGAAAGATGCTTTACTTTCTTGTTACATAGATTTTTATAATTTGTTTTCAACAAAATAGTTAAATTTGTATAAATTAATTATCCATTATAGTTAGTTACTTCAGTCACTCAGTCATGTCTGACTTTTTGTGACACCATGAATCACAGCACGCCACGCCTCCCTGTCCATCACCAACTCGCAGAGTTCACTCAAACTCACGTCCATCAAGTCGGTGATGCCATCCAGCCATGTCATCCTCTGTTAACCCCTTCTCCTCCTGCCCCCAATCCCTCCCAGCATCAGGGTCCTTTCCAGTGAGTCAACTCTTCACGTGAGTTGGCCAAAGTATAGGAGTTTCAGCTTTAGCATCAGTCCTTTCAGTGAACACCCAGGACTGATCTCCTTTAGAATGGACTGGTTGGATCTCCTTGCAGTCCAAAGGAATCTCAAGTCTTCTCCAACACCACAGTTCAAAAGCATCAATATTTCAGTGCTCAGCTTTCTTCACAGCCCAACTCTCACGTCCATACATGACCACTGGAAAAACGATACTAGATGGACCTTTACTAGATGGACGTTTGTTGGCAAAGTAATATCTCGGCTTTTCAATATGCTATCCAGGTTGGTCATAACTTTCCTTCCAAGGAGTAAGCATCTTTTAATTTCATGGTTGCAGTCACCATCTGCAGGGATTTTGGAGCCCAAAAAAATAAAGTCTAACACTGTTTCCACTGTTT